>DF357366.1:117893-131411 GCA_000787875.1 Solanum virginianum | reverse complement strand
ATGAACATACCTAGTCTGGAAGGTTCCATTTCTCTAGGCTATTCCAACTCATAAGCTACCTTACCAACCCTTCTTATCACCCTATAAGGGCCAATGTATCATGGGCTCGACTTTCCCTTCTTAGAAAAGCAGACCACACCCTTCCTGGGTGACACCTTCAAGTAGACCCAATCACCAACCTTTAACTCAAGATCCCTTCTCCTCATGTCAGCATAAGACTTTTGATGACTTTGGGCCGTTTTCAACCTTTCTCTAATCATTCTAACCTTCTCAAGAACCTCCATAACCAGATCTTGTCTCAACAAAGCTACCTTACTAACCTCAAAACCAACCAACCGGTGATCTACAATGCCTACCATAGAGGGCCTCAAAAAGAGCCATACTGATACTAGCATGATAGCTATTGTTGTTGGAAAACTCAATCAATGGAAGATGATTGTCCCAACTACCCTTAAGCTCCAACACATATGCTCTAAGAATATCTTCAAGGGTTTGGATGGTCCTTTCGGATTGGCTATCCGTTTGAGGGTGAAAGGCCGTAGAAAGCTTAACACTAGTACCAAGACACCTTTGGAAGGACCTCCAAAAATGTGAGGTAAATTGAGCAGCACGATCCAATATAATGGATAAAGGAATCCCATGCAACCTCACCAAGTCATGAATGTACAACCTTGCATAATCTTCAGCCCCATATGTGGTCTTAATTGGTAGAAAGTGTGCCGATTTTGTCATCCTATCAACCACAACCCAAACTGAATCAAAACCCTTTCTAGTTCTGAGCAGCCCAACCACAAAGTCCATATTAATCACCTCCCACTACCAAGTAGGGATCTCTTTGTCTTGGGTTAGGCCACCCAACCTTTGGTGTTCGGCTTTGACTTGTTCATAACTATGATAACCGGAAACGAATTTGGCAATGTCCCTCTTCATGCCTCCCCACCAATACACATCTCTCAAATCTCTATACATTTAGGTGGAACCGGGGTGGATAGAATAAGAAGAATTATGGCTCTCATTAAGGATTTTCTCCGTTAAACCATCAACATAAGAAATACACAACCTACCTTGGTACCTAAGGGCACCATCTCCCCCTTGGGAGAAAACCTCCACCTTGCCCTCTTTTACCAAGGCCTTCAACTCTAACAAGGAGGAATCAAGATCTTGTTTTGCTATCACCTCATCAACAAGGGAAGATTTAGAACCATCAACAACAACCACACCACCGTTACCAACCTCTTTCAACATAACCCCCAACCTAGCCAAATGATGCACCTCCCTAGCCACCTCTTTTTTACCACCATTAACATGGGCTAGGTTACCCATAGACACCCTACTTAAGGCATCCGCCACCATATTTGCCATACCAGGAAGGTAATGCACACTCATATCATAGTCCCTAAGAAATTTTAGCCACCTTCTTACCTCAAGTTAAGATCTTTTTGAGTGAAGACATGTTGAAAGCTCTTATGATTGGTGAATATATCAATATGCACCCCATACAAATAATGTCGACAGATTTCCAAAGCAAATACTATGGCGACCAATTGAAGATCATGAGTATGGTAGTTCTTTTCATGCACGTTGAGTTGCCTAGAATCATAGGCTATCACCTTACCAATTTACATCCGTGCACAACCCAGACAAACTAAAGCCTATCTGGTAGTGATAGTTTTGTTTTGGACATAAATTTATTTTTCAAGGTTTAGAAGCTCCTCTCACACTCATCGGTCCATACAAACTTAGCCTTGTTTTGATTCAATTTTTTCATAGGAAAAGCAATAGAAGAGAACCCATTCACAAATATTCGATAATAGCCTGCTAAGCCCAAGAAGCTCTTAATTTCTGACGGGGTCAATGGTCTAGATCAATTTCTAATCATATCGATCTTCTTGGTATCCACCTTAATATCATCTCCCAACACCACGTGTCCTAGGAAGGCAACCTCCCTCAACCAAAATTAACACTTTTCATATTTAGCATACAATTTCTCCTCCCTCAATCTTTGCAACATAACACTTAAATGAGCACTATACTCCTGTTCACCACAAGAATAGATCAAAATATCATCAATGAAGACCACAACAAAGGAAATAAGGTAGGGTTTAAAGACCCTATTTATTAGGTCCATAAAGAAGGCCAGTGTATTGGTCAATCCAAAAGACATCACCATAAATTCATAATGAACATACCTAGTCTGGAAGGTTGTCTTGGTAATGTCACACTGCCTCACCTTCACTTGAAGATATTCGGACCGAAGATCAATCTTAAAGAAGTGGCTAGCCCCTTGCAATTGGTCAAACAAATCATCAACTCTCAGAAAAGGATATTTATTTTTGATGGTGACCCTATTGAGTTGTCGGTAGTCAATACACATCCTAAAGGACCCATCTTTTTCACAAACAACACCGGTGCACCCCAAAGTTATTGGCTAGGTCTAATGAATCCCCTCTCCAACAAGTCCTTCAATTACTCCTTCAACTCCTTCAACTCAGCCGAGGCCATACGATAAAGGGGAATAGAAATGGGTTGAGTATTAGGAAGGAGGTCTATGCAAAAGTCTATTTCCATTTTGGGAGGAACACCGGGAAGGTCATTTGGGAAGACATCAAGAAACTCATTTACAACCAAAACCAACTCTATGGAAAGGACATTCGACTCCGCATCCCTAACCCTCATAAGATGGTAAAGACACCCCTTGAATATCAACTTGTGAGCATTAATGGAAGAGATGAATCTACCCTTTACCACTACATTTTGACTCTTCCACTCAAGGACGGGCTCATTTGGAAATTGAAATTTGACCCTATGGGTCCTACAATCAATAGAAGCATAGTATTTATGCAACCAATCCATTCGAAGAATAATATAACAATCAATTATGTCTAACTCAACAAGATCAGAAGGCAATATTTTATGCAAGATGCAAATATGACAACTTCTCTAAACTTTTCTAACAACTATAGATGAACCAATAGGAGTAGAAAACTCATATGACTCATGCAACAACATTGGCAACAAAGGGGGTAACAAAAGAAAGAGTGGCACCCGGATCAATCAATGCATACACGTCAAAGTTAAAGATTTTGAACATATCAATAACGCCATAGGGGGCCTTATCCACCCCTTGCCTCCCATACAAAGCATAAAATCAATTGTGCCTTAGGGTACCATCTTGTCGGCCACCTCTTCCCAAAGGAACTTCATTAGTACCTTGTGGACGAACCTCTTTGTCCTTGTTGTGATTTTGAAGGCCATCCACCTTTTTGTGACCCACTTCCCCACAACCAAAGCATGCATTAGTATCATGATGCACCTCCCTAGCCACCTCTTTTTTACCACCATTAACATGGGCTAGGTTACCCATAGACACCCTACTTAAGGCATCCGCCACCATATTTGCCTCAAGCATGGGCCCTAATGACCCTTACCACACCAAGGACACACCTTCTTAGGAACCACAACACCAACACCTTGGGTTCTTAGGAAGTCATTGGAAAATCCCCTGTTAGGAGCATGAGAGGACCCTTGTCACTGGTGGATCCAGCCACCCTTTTGGAACTTACCCTCAAAACAGGCCCTGTTAACCATATGACCCCTGCTCTTTCTCAATTTCTCCCCTTCCATTTGCTCGCATAGGTCATCAAATGTGATAAGTTGATGTAACTAACCAACATGGCAGACTGGCACTCCTCACTAACCAAGTCGAATACACCCATCATAGATTTGTTCATCTTAGATCTTTAGTCGGCCACCAAATATGGAGCATATTTCGAATGATGGTGGAACTTGAGGGAATACTCCCTCACACTCATAGACCCTTGTCTGAAATTCATAAATTCCACTGACATAGCTTCCCAAAGTTCAAGGGGTGAGAACCGATCAAGGAAGGGCACCTTAAATGCCTCCCCAAAGCACCACATAGTTAACTCCTATCTCTTCCTTCAATTAGTTGTACCATATTTGAGCTACCCCTTTGAGCTGGTAAGTTGCCATCTCTGCCTTATCCTTCGGCCTCACACCCATGATAGACAAAATCTTGTAATGCTCATCAATAAATTCTTGAGGGTCTTCACTCACCTTTGACCCATGGAATTCCAAGGGGTTTATTCTGAATCCTTATGAAGTCTCTCACCCGAGAGGATGGTGTAGGAGCATGAGGGGCTTGGGCCCCTTGATTGCCTTGATTAGCCGCCACTTGTCCAAGCAAGGTGAGAGCATCCCTAAGCTCTCCATTGGCCGGTTGCTTCCCGAGCATGAGAGCTCATCTTCCTCTCTTGTTAGGCATGATCTAGCATAGAAAAGAACAAGTGTTAGGGAGAAAAGCTTACCTCAACCCTATAGCATGACTTAGAACATGAAGAAGGGAAACATTTCCAAAAATATCTCATAGCCTCCTATTCATAATCGTACTGTAACACATAACCATGAATAGGACTGTAATTAATGCAGTGTGTTGGATTCTGAGGATCTAACAACCCAGCACCCTGATACAACCTTTGTCATGTCCCAAGCGTATGGCCTAGACGTGACTAGCAAATGGGAAACTCGAAGAAACCCCAAACAAGCCTCGTAGTATATCATTACGCATCCTTGGTTGCGAAAGCTATAAAATATGACATTAAGAGATAGGTATAGCAAGGAAAATGGGACTAAGGGTAAACTAACATATCATAACATCAAGGAACAAGAGAGTCAAGACTCATAGCATAGATACATAACATGTCCCATAACGCTTCTATAATATAGATAAGAGCGGAGGCCAAGACAAACAACCGGATGCACCCTCATAGTCAATACATAACCAAAAGAAAGATAGTCTTAATACATAACAAGAGATCATAAGCAACATTCCCTAAATGGAGGACTCACTAACAAGCTTGTAGGACAATCAAACTAGCCATGTGGAGGAGGAGAATGATCAATTGGTATTCCAATTCCTACATGGTGACATCAAGAAGGCATAGAGTATGTGTTAGTACATTTGAAAGTATTAAGTATGTAGGATGCAATGCAACAAGAGATAGGCATCATAGTCAAAATGCATAGAGATAAACCATATCTTGCATCGTAACAATATGACATGTATGATTAATGCTTAAGTAAAATATTATTACATAGAAAATAACATATGTGTAAGAAGAGAGTATTCAACTATTGGTGGATCATCACACCCTACAATCCTTAGAGATTGAGATACAAACCTCGTTAATAAGTTGGTGGATCATTGCACCCCACTACCCATGGTGTTAGAGTACAAACCACTCGATAGGTTAATGGGTACAAACCCCAACATGGTTGGTGGATCATTGCACCCTAATACCCCTGGTGCCGTAGTATAAATCCCTCGATAGGTTAATAGAAATAAACCTTCAGCAAGGTTACCCGGTGCACAACCCCCAAGTAAGGCATGGTCACATTCCAACACTATAGATAGAATACCACATAAATATATTCATTACATCATTATATCATCATCACATGGTCATTTAACTCATAAGAAATGCAGTGGACCTTCAAGTCCTCAAGAAACGATAACTGGACATTTTATCAAACACTTAGAAGGTGGGTAGTGCTAGTGTAAAATCATACAATTCAAGAGTGAAATCATGCTAGAAAATTCAATGTAAAACCTTCAATAGATACTTGATAATGCCCTCAAGTATTATACATCAAAAGCCTAAATCAAATCCTACAATAGATCTTTGTTCCATAGCTCAAAACATAGAAAAATAATCACAATTTCATAAACCCCAACATAATATGTAGTGATTTTCACAATAGTTAAGACCTATTTGTAAATTATCTTTAAATCATGCAAATATAAGTAAGAGGAACCTGGGATATTATGGGTGAAAGGAACCCATGAAAGAAACCAATATACCTTAGCTTTGAAGATGGACTTGATGAAGATTGGAGATGGAAACTTGAAGCTTGACTGCAATTCCCAGAAAAGGTTTTGAACTTGAGTTTAAGGGTAAAATATTTGGCTAAATGTTTGAATAAGCATTGGGGAATGTTTAGAATGATATGAGGGTAAAAAATGGCTAAGTGTAGGTATTTTCATATTTGGGAACACTTAGGCCCAAGACTTAAAAGTTTTGGACCGAAGTCATATCTAGGTCAAAATTAACACTAGTATGCGCCCTTGGTGTGTCGCGCCATTGGCGTGAAAAGCTCACTGGAAATTGTCACTTGGAAAAATGAAATTGCTAATCGGTTGCTCTTAAATCAGGATTAAAGCCATTTGCCACTCATAATGACCCCTTGAATAAGAATATGAAGTTAGATTTTCGATATCATGCACGAATTTTGAGAAATATGGAAATCACGATTTTGGGCACTTCCGAAGCATATTTTTGGGCACTTATTTTGGTGTCATTGTACCAAGACATGTTCACATGGCTTGTGGACTGTTCCATGGCTCGTGGAGGTTGAATTGAGGTGACAACTTGGTCAAAAATCTCCCAAAACCAAATTTCCATGCACTATTATGGCCTTCCAAAGTCTGAGTCCTTACACAGGTGGGCTCTGGATTAGCCGATCTAGTCTGCTCCTTAGGCATAGCTATACCTCTAGCAATGCCTTGACCTTTAGCCCTATACCAAACTTTGTATTACTCTCAAGTGGCAATCACATTAGCTACCTCAGGCTCTCTCACAGATCGACAAGATCTGGTAATCGGCATCTTCATAGAAGGAGTTGATTAGATACTTTAAATGTGTACAACATACAGACTTCTACGAATAGAAGCAAGATGTGAAAGTCTTTATAACATGTCCCATAACGCTTCTATAATATAGATAAGAGCGGAGGCCAAGACAAACAACCGGATGCACCCTGGATGTCTGGACACTAATCTTCAAGACTCTACTAGACACCTTCTAATTACATATGAGCGCAATGAACCTAAAGCTCTGACACAAAACTTGTCATGATACAAAATTGAATCACAACTAAAGAAGAATAAAATAAAGCGGAAACAACTCACATAACATAAGAATCTCCCAAAAGTCTTGACTCATCAGTACAAGAGCATCTAAGATAGTGTGATAGCATAGATACAACTATCTCAAGAGAAATAGAAAGTTCCCTCATAATATTTGACACAAGTTTGAAAGAAAGCAATAAAGAAAATCCAAAAGATCTATGGTAACTCGAAGTCTGAGCCTTACTGGTAAGATCTGGGTGGAAGAAAAATAGCTCAACTAGAGTGATCAACTACCTTGTATTGGTCCTTATGCTCAATCTATAGGAAGGAACAAAGTATGGGCTGAGTGTACTAAAATGTACCCAGTAGGTTCAACCGACTTGGTAAGAGGAATTAAAACAAGTATCTAATAATAGAGAATCCTATCCATGTATCCAAAAAGGTTAGTGAACAATCAAATATATACATAACAATGAGCAAAGGTATCCTTAATAACCCATAGTACAATACATCAATAAATGTGAATACGATGCATAACTCATCAGTCCAAATGCCAAGTATTTCACAGTCTTCCCACCTTCTCATGGTCAAGCTGATATTAGAATGCCTCAACCTTGCCACTTGCCCATAGTCATAGAGTATCATAATGCCATGTCATTACAGCTACTCGTGGTAAGAGAATATAAGATATGAATCCCACCCTTGCCTCCTAATCAGCTCAAGGGGGTGCTACCATTGTGGAGCATGATACCCTTGCCTCCTACCTAGGTCAAGGGGTGTCACAAGCAACATACAACAAGTCTAATTCAATGATGCAATCTAGAAATGCATGTAATATATAGAGTTGCATTAAAACAGGAATACCTATACATGAATGTCATATAATAATATGCATATAAAGAGTAATATCAAGAGTCTCAGCTAATACCCAAACGATCATCTTGTCTCAGATCATCATAACTATATCAATAGTAAAGAATATCAATGACACAAGACCTTACTTGTCCCAATTATACATATACATCTCATAGGTATCTCAACACCCATCAATTACCACATAATTGCCCAAATGGTCTCATAAGTCTCATATTATGATATTATATGCAAAACATCATAATCCATAAGATTTCATCTTAATTAATCTATGGAATAAAAATTTACATCATAATTTGGCTCGATCAGAATCAGAATACCATCAATATCCTATATATCAACATATTTACTCATGAATCTGCCTAGGTCTCAAAACTATTACATGAACATGATCAATAACTCAAATAAGTCCCACAAGGTTAGCCGAACTTACCTTAATGCCGAAACCATATTCGAACAAGCTTTCGATCAACTCAATCCACAACATGATCCCCCAAATTGATCCATCACTATCAATAATGGATTTTACATATCAAGAGGAGCATTTTGATATATTAGCATAAATTAGGCTTAGGGGAAAAATGATCAAATTTAGGGCTAATATCCAAAGTTCCTGCATCTGAATATTAACTTTATAATGAAGTTGTTTGCGAAAATGGAGTCTATGGGTGAATATCTCACTAATATCAAGCTTAAATTGAATGGAAAATTAATATTTAAAGTTTAAAAATCATAGTCTAAAAATTCCCAATTATGGACATTTAAAATCGAAAAATTCAAGAGAAAATCAAGATATAAATTATGGAAAATACTTACATATTGTTAGAAACACTTACCCAACAAAATTCTTTGAAAATCTTCCTTCAAAATTTCCCCAAAAGCTTTGAAAGTTCGAAAATGGAGTAAAAAATGGTGACCTATGGATTTAACACTGTTCAATTATAAAAGGTGCGTCAGAAACTTGGGTGGGGTCCTGTATACGCGAAGAACTAGTCAAAGTGACCTCCACGATCACGGAGACCAACTCCCAAATATGTAGAGTAAATTAGATGGGGCCACTCACAAAGACATGAACTCCACGAAGGTAGACCAATTCTCTACTAACACGGATAGTAATCTTACCCAGACCTCCGCTAATATGATTTAGAGGTCCTGTTGGATATACAACTATGTATGTGTTTGCTATTACATTATTTCCTCTGTTTGTGATGATTGACCCTTAGACCCTTTCCCTTAGTTCCTACATATTTTATGTCTATACCGATGATGTGTTTAATGTATACTATTAAGCTTATTTGAGGTACTTCAAGTTTCTCATTCGTCATACCATTCCAGGCCCTAGGGTTGGATCATAATACAATTGAAAGACAAAATAAGAGTCTTATAATAAAAACTTAGAAAGCTAGAAAGGAAATTAGATGGTCCCAGAAGCATGAGGACTCATCAATGTTCTTCAATCATAACTCAAATCAACCACATGTGCGAGGAGGGGTAGCTTCACCTATATCTACATTATAAAATAATATAGTTGGAAAGGAAGACTACTTTCCAGGTACATCTCTATCAAATTCATTCTTTATCTTTAACTTTGTGGCCTACTCGAATCCACTAGCAAAGCATAAATAGGTAACCTATGGGGGCAACACAGTTATAAGACTTAGATCTTCTACTAGGAACCCCTTAGGTAAGTCTGCACCCAAATCCTCATTGAGTGGTAAGTCAAGTCCCACAGAATAGTAATACATTGAAATAATCATTCATGGACTTTAAGTTCAATAGCATGTATAAAATACATACTCATGAACCATAAAGATTCAAAATGTTAACTCATGAACTCTAATTCAAGATCCCTTCTCCTCTCATCGGCATAGGGCCTTTGACAACTTTGGGCTGCTTTATCCTTTCCCTAATCAACCTTACCTCATCCATGGCTTCCATAACCAGATCCGGTCACATCAAGGCCATTTTTCCCACTTCAAGCCACCCAACCGAGGACATATAACATCTACAAAAAGGGCTTGCTATATTTATATACCTAGGTAATTCCAATCCTTATGCAATCTTAAAAATTTCTCCTCCAAACCCTATAAGGGCCTACAAACCTTGACCCAATTGTTACCCTTAAACACACATAGTCAACTTGGTACCATAAACCACCATCTCTCCCTTGGGAGACAACCTCCACCATACCATCTTCACCCACAACATCGAACCCTAACAAGGCAAAATTAAGGCCTTGCTTAAACTAGACCTCTTAACCCAAGAAGATTTGGAACCATCAAGAACACTATACTACCATCCTCGACTTCGTTCAACCTAACTCTCTATTTAGCCAACCGATGGACTCCACTAGTCACCTCTTTACAAATTTTACCACAACATTAGGCTACCCATAGGCACACTACTTAGATTATCAACCACATTACTAGCCTTAAGGGGAAAACTAATGTACATTCATATCATAATCCTTACGGGGTTCTAACCGTCTTCTGATCATCCTCAACTCACACCTATCATATTTAGCAAACAACCTTTCATCTCCCAAGACTCGTAACACTATCTCCAAATGATTCACAAGCTCTAACTAAATCAATGCTCCATCACTAGAGGCCACCACAAACATGTCGAGGTAGGGTTTTAAGACCCTATTCATAAAACCCAATAGACATAACCAGTGCACAAGCTCACTAAACAACTCCACCAAAATTGAAAATGCTCATTCCTAGTTCAAAAGGGCACTTAGGAATATCACCTACCCTCATCCACACTTTGAGAACAAAACCCAAACCTCAAATCAACCTTAGAGAAGCGACTAACCCATTATAGTTGACCAAACAGATTGTCCATCCTTAACCATCATATTATAACCTTATGGGTTTTACATTCATTGGAAGCATGCTATGCTTGTAGCCGAAACCACCTCAAGAGCTCCAACCAATCAAGCTAAGGTCAATTAAGGTCACAAGGCAAGTCTCTATGCAACAAGGACATGGGGCAACCCTTATAGACATCTTCTAACCATAACAGACTGACGTAACCATCCGGGACACACACACACGCACACATGAATCCTACTAGCACAAAGGAATAACACAAGATATAGTAACTCCCAGACCAAAAAAATCACCCTACTCAAAAACCGATGGTCACAACATAGGCCTTACTTGGGGTCAACTAAGTAATAGGAGAAACAATAGAAGAGGACCTACTCATAAGCTACGATAATAGCCTGCTAAATCCAAGAAGCTCCTAATACCCAAGGAACTCAAGCTCTAGGCTAATCTCTAATCACTTTCATCACACTATGGTCCACCTTGATACCATCACCCCCACATAACACGACCTAGGGAGGCAACCTCTTATAACCATAATTCCCATTTCTCATATTTAGCATCCAGCCTTCTTCCTTAAACTTTTAGTACTACCCTCAATTGACACACATGCACTACCTCATTAGGGAATGAACCATCTTATCATCACCAAAAGCACCATAAACCTATTAGAATTGGGACTAAAGATCTTATTGTTGAGACTTATAAGCATAACTGGTGTACTAGTCAAACTAAAAGACACTACTCCAAATCTAAATTATTAGAAAGGGACATTCAAGGCCTCATCTACCCCCACCAACAATTCTAATTACGAAACAACTTAGGTTCAACACCTCCAATTCTCACAAGATGATAAATACAACCCTTTAGAGACTAATTGTATCTCATGACAAGAAATGGACCTACCTCCGTTGCTACCATTTAACAACCTCCCACTCAAAGATGGGCTCATTAGGGATTCGGGATCTAACTCTATGGGTCCTACCACTCATGAAGGCACAACATGCATACAACCATTTGATCCCTAGTATAACTTTAAAATCCACCACACTAACACCAATAAGCCACTAAGTAAGACCTAATGTAATACGAACCAGATAACACCTATGAACCTTGTAGCAATAATATGCTCAACAAAAGGATAGACACGAAAAGTCCACACAACAACATGGGCACATAAGAAGCCCCACTAGCAACAAAAAAGAATAGAGAAGAAATAGTGGTACATCGGTCCTAACAATTCATGTACAACAAAGCCAAGGAAACTTCAACTTACTAGTAGTAGCATCGGGCACTTTATCCCCTTCATGAACCACTTGATCACACAACCCAAGTAAGCATTAGACTTCTTCAAGCATAGGCCACTATGGCCCTCCCTACACTTTCGGCATTTAGGCCTTTCCACCCCTTATCACCTCTTTTACCCCTTTTTTACTTATGAGGACACTCCTTTATCATATGAACCATCCCCCCACAACCATAACAAGTATTAGTACCTTTCAAGCATGGGCCATCATAACCTCTACCACATCTTGGGCACCTAGCATAAGGTACTACACCGCCACCACCTCTACACTTAGGACTTTGGAACTTACCCATATTACGGGCCCTCTTGTCCTCACTACCTACCCTCTCATGACTAGAAGTCTCAGGAGCACCCACTTGTTGATTGAGTTGGGTTGCCAATGTTATCAGCACTTTGGATATTACACATAGAGCGTTACGAACCTCCGCATTTAACATATCACCATTTTGAGTAGCTTGAGACATATCCTCAAATATAACAATTAGGTGTTAGCTATAAGCCCTAAGGGACCTAACTCCATCGTATGACATGGACCATAAAAAGTGAAATATTTCCTAGAACACCTCATAGCCTCCTACACATAGTTGTGGGGCACAACACAATCATAAATAAGACTCTAATCGACATGGTGTGTTGGACTCCAAAGATCTATCAACCTAGTTCTCTGAGACCATCTTTGGCATGACCCAAGACTAGGGTCTAGACATGACCGGCGAATGGGGAGCCTAAAAGGTCCACAAATAAGCCTCTTAACTTATCATTACACATCATTAGTTGTAGAAGCATTTAAATGAAATAAAAGAGTAGATATAGGGACAGTAGGACAAAGGGGAAAGCTTACATAACATCATAATCAAGAGACAATAGAGTCAAGCCTCCTACCATAGGTATATAGCATATTCAACAACACCTCCACTACATAGATGAGAGCGGGGGCAAAGACAAAGCAACCGGGTTCACCCTCATAGTCAAAATAAGAAATAAAGAATAGTATTTCAATACATAGTAAGAGAAACATATACTAAGGTCCACGAAGTGGAGGACTCACTAACTAGTTTTATTATTATTGAACTACCATATGGATGAGGAGGATGATCAACTTGGGCTCTGATTCCAACATGGTGATATCATGTTGTCAAGAGTATACATTAGTATATTTGAATGTACTAAGTATGTAGGATGCAATGCTGCAAGAGGTAGGCATCATAATCAAAATGCATAACAATATGCAATAGACATAATGTACCAATATGGAATGTATGATCAATGCTTAAGTAAAATATGCTTAAGTAACTCATGCTTATATAAAGTACAATATGTGTAGAAGAGACTAAGCAAGATTTCCAAAGTATAAACCCCTTGGTAGGTTGATGATGATCTCACCCCATCACCCTGCTAGTGTGGTACAAACCCCTCACATTGTTGGTGATAATCTCATATGTCACCTTGGTGGTGAAGTAAAAACCCCTCAAATGGTTGGTGATAACCTTACCCTGTCACCCTGGTAGCAAAGTACAAACCCCTCACATGGTTGATGCTTACAAACTGCCATTTAGGTTATCCGAGCTATTAGTCCCCCC
>DF357366.1:86386-117802 GCA_000787875.1 Solanum virginianum | reverse complement strand
GCTCTAATGCAATACCTCATGTAGGAATAATCATGTACATAAGCTCATTTCATCATCAAAACATCGATCATATTATATCTCATACTTTGGACCTTTAATTCCTCAAGAAACCATAGCCAAACATTTTATCGACTACTTCGCAGGTGTGTAATGCTAATATAACACCATGCAATTCAAGAATCAAATTATGCTAGTAAATTCAATGCAAAAGCTTCAATAGGTACTTGGTAACACCCTCAAGCAATAAACATCAAAAACCTTCACCAATCCTTTTAATAGATCTTAGATTCATAGCTAAAAACATGGTAAAATAGTCACAATTTTCATATGCTCAAACATAGTGTGTAGTGATTTTCATAATAATCCAGACCCATGAATAAATCACCTTTAAATCATGCAATTTATAAGAGAACGAAGCTTGAGCATCATGGGAAAAAGGAACCCATGAAAGAAACTCACATACCTTAGCTTTGGATATGAATTTGATGAAGATTGGAGATGGAGATATGAAGCTTGGTTGAATTCCTTAAGATACGGAGAGGGTTTTGGCACTTGAAATTTGAGATAAATATAAGCCTAAGTGTTTGAGAGGATATTAGGAAATGTTAAGGATGATATATGGGTGAAATAAGGCTAAGTATAGGTATTTTCTCATGCGGCAAGGCTTAGGCCCAAGACTTAAAAGTCTTAGACCAAAGTCAAAAATCAGGACAACTTTAACATTAGTGCGTGTCGTGGAAGGGGTGCTCTTTGGGGTCGTTTCACATAAAAGAGCTTTAATCAAATTCATAATTTTCATAAGCATTTAGTTAAAGCCCTTATCATCCCAAATTGGACATTGAGTAAAACCAGGAGGGCTCAAGCATTTACACTTTAAAATCAAGTAATGCAAGAAGATGATGTGTAATTGTCATCAAATTCATCATTTAATATGATTCATAAATCACCCACCATGAGCTTCCAAAACCCTAGATATCATGTCATGAAGTACATAGCAAATCATCAATTCTTATAGTGTAATATCAATTCATAGCAAAATATATCATTTGAAGGTAGATATAATCATAATGCATGTACTTTAAGTAATATTATGAACCCCTTAAATTTTCCATACTTTGAAATAGAATTAAAGATGAAATTACTTGGCCTTCATGCGTGGAAAGTGGCCATAAATGAAACCCACATATCTCGGAGTAAAATCTATGCATGAAAGTCGAGTTTGGAGAAGGAATACTTAAAACCATAGCTTGTGCCTTGAAGGACAGTTGAAAGGATTGGAGGAGTTTGGACATAGGAAGTTTGGGAGAATTATTTGGAATGAAAGGGATTGGGGTAGTTTTAGGTTTGATATGTGTTGTTTTAGATCCAAAATTACATAGTTTAGGAAATAGGTGTAAGGATCCAAACTTTGTAAGACTGAACCAAGGCTCAACATATGTTTCCAAAGATTTTTTGCCAACCGATGGACTCCACTACTCACCTCTTTACCACTATTACCACAACATTAGGCTACCCATAGGAACACTACTTAGAGTATCAACCACATTACTAGCCTTAAGGGAAAACTAATGTACATTCATATCATAATCCTTACGGGGTTCTAACCGTCTTCTGATCATCGTCAACTCACACCTATCATATTTAGCAAACAACCTTTCATCTCCCAAGATTCGTATCACTATCTCCAAATGATTCACAAGCTCTAACGAAATCAATGCTCCATCACTAGAGGCCACCACAAACATGTCGAGGTAGGGTTTTAAAACCCTATTCATAAAACCCAATAGACACACCCAGTGCACAAGCTCACTAAACAACTCCACCAAAATTGAAAATGCTCATTCCTAGTTCAAAAGGGCACTTCGGAATATCACCTACCCTCATCCACACTTTGAGAACAAAACCCAAACCTCAAATCAACCTTAGAGAAGTGACTAACCCATTATAGTTGACCAAATAGATTGTCCATCCTTAACCATCATATTATAACCTTTTGGGTTTTAAATTCATTGGAAGCATGCTATGCTTGTAGCCGAAACCACCTCAAGAGCTCCAACCAATCAAGCTAAGGTCAATCAAGGTCACAAGGCAAGTCTCTATGCAACAAGGACATGGGGCAACCGTTATAGACATCTTCTAACCATAATAGACGGACGTAACCATCCGGGACACATACACACGCACACATGAATCCTACTAGCACAAAGTAATAACACAAGATATAGTAACCCCCAGACCAAAAAAATCACCCTACTCAAAAATCGATGGTCACAACATAGGCCTTACTTGGGGTCAACTAAGTAATAGGAGAAACAATAGAAGAGGACCTACTCATAAGCTATGATAATAGCCTGCTAAATCCAAAAAGCTCCTAATACCCAAGGAAGTCAAGCTCTAGGCTAATCTCTAATCACTTTCATCACACTATGGTCCACCTTGATACCATCACCCCCACACAACACGACCTAGGGAGGCAACCTCTTATAACCATAATTCCCATTTCTCATATTTAGCATCCAGCCTTCTTCCTTAAACTTTTAGTACTACCCTCAATTGACACACATGCACTACCTCATTAGGGAATGAACCATCTTATCATCACCAAAAGCACCATAAACCTATTAGAATTGGGACTAAAGATCTTATTGTTGAGACTTATAAGCATAACTGGTGTACTAGTCAAACTAAAAGACACTACTCCAAATCTAAATTATTAGAAAGGGACATTCAAGGCCTCATCTACCCCCACCAACAATTCTAATTACGAAACAACTTAGGTTCAACACCTCCAATTCTCACAAGATGATAAATACAACCCTTTAGAGACTAATTGTATCTCATGACAAGAAATGGACCTACCTCCGTTGCTACCATTTAACAACCTCCCACTCAAAGATGGGATCATTAGGGATTCGGGATCTAACTCTATGGGTCCTACCACTCATGAAGGCACAACATGCATACAACCATTCGATCCCTAGTATAACTTCAAAATCCACGACACTAACACCAATAAGCCACTAAGTAAGACCTAATGTAATACGAACCAGATAAGCAAGAGGACAACCACTAACTTCATGCCCAAATCCACCACAATCCAAGTAAGCATTAGACTTCTTCAAGCATAGGCCACTATGGCCCTCCCTACACTTTTGGCATTTAGGCCTTTCCACCCCCTTATCACCTCTTTTACCCCTTTTTTACTTATGAGGACACTCCTTTATCATATGAACCATCTCTCCACAACCATAACAAGTATTAGTACCTTTCAAGCATGGGCCATCATAACCTCTACCACATCTTGGGCACCTAGCATAAGGTACTACACCGCCACCACCTCTACACTTAGGACTTTGCAACTTACCCACATTACGGGCCCTCTTGTCCTCACTACCTACCCTCTCATGACTAGAAGTCTCAGGAGCACCCACTTGTTGATTGAGTTGGGTTGCCAATATTATCAGCACTTTGGATATTATACATAGAGCATTATGAACCTCTGTATTTAACATATCACCATTTTGAGTAGCTTGAGACATATCCTCAAATATAATAGTTAGGTGTTAGCTATAAGCCCTAAGGGACCTAACTCCATCGTATGACATGGACCATAAAAAGTGAAATATTTCCTAGAACACCTCATAGCCTCCTACTCATAGTTGTGGTGCACAACACAATCATAAATAAGACTCTAATTGACATGGTGTGTTGGACTCCAAAGATCTATCAACCTAGTTCTTTGAGACCATCTTTGGCACGACCCAAGACTATAGTCTAGACATTACCGGCGAATAGGGAGCCTAAAGGGTCCATAAATAAGCCTCTTAACTTATCATTACACATCATTAGTCGCAGAAGCATTTAAATGAAATAAAAGAGTAGATATAGGGACAATAGGACAAAGGGGAAAGCTTACATAACATCATAATCAAGAGACAATAGAGTCAAGCCTCCTACCATAGGTATATAGCATGTTCATCAACACCTCCACTACATAGATGAGAGCGGGGGCAAAGACAAAGCAACCGGGTTCACCCTCATAGTCAAAATAAGAAATAAAGAATAGTATCTCAATACATAGTAAGAGAAACATATACTAAGGTCCACGAAGTGGAGGACTCACTAACTAGTTTTATTATTATTGAACTACCATATGGATGAGGAGGAGTATTGAACTAGCCATATGGATGAGGAGGATGATCAACTTGGGCTCTGATTCCAACATGGTGATATCATGCAGTCAAGAGTATACATTAGTATATTTGAATGTACTAAGTATGTAGGATGCAATGCAGCAAGAGGTAGGCATTATAATCAAAATGCATAAAAATATGCAATAGACATAATGTACCAATATAGAATGTATGATCAATGCTTAAGTAAAACATGCTTAAGTAACTCATGCTTATATAAAGTATCATATGTGTAGAAGAGACTAAGCAAGATTTCCAAAGTATAAACCCCTTGGTAGGTAGATGATGATCTCACCCGATCACCCTGCTAGTGTGGTACAAACCCCTCACATTGTTGGTGATAATCTCATATGTCACCTTGGTGGTGAAGTAAAAACCCCTCCAATGGTTGGTGATAACCTCACCCTGTCACCCTGGTAGCAAAGTACAAACCCCTCACATGGTTGATGCATACAAACTGCCATTTAGGTTATCCGAGCTATTAGTCCCCCCAGATCGGGCATGGTCTAACAACACTTTATATAGAATATATCATATACATAAGCTCCTTTCATCAACATAACATCGATCATATTATATCTCATACTTTGGACCTTTAATTCCTCAAGAAACCATAGCCAAACATTTTATCGAATACTTGGTGGGTGTGTAATGCTAATATAACACCATGCAATTCAAGAATCAAATTATGCTAGTAAATTCAATGTAAAAGCTTCAATAGGTACTTGGTAACACCCTCAAGCAATAAACATCAAAAACCTTCACCAATCCTTTCAATAGATCCTAGATTCATAGCTAAAAACATGGTAAAATAATCACAATTTTCATATGCTCAAACATAGTGTGTAGTGATTTTCATAATAATCAAGACCCATGAATAAATCACCTTTAAATCATGCAATTTATAAGAGAACGAAGCTTGAACATCATGGGAAAAAGGAACCCATGAAAGAAACTCACATACCTTAGCTTTGGATATGAATTTGATGAAGATTGGAGATGGAGATATGATGCTTGGTTGAATTCCTTAAGATACGGAGAGGGTTTTGGCACTTGAAATTTGAGATAAATATAAGGCTAAGTGTTTGAGAGGATACAAGGAAATATTGCTTGGTTGAATTCCTTATGATACGGAGAGGGTTTTGGCACTTGAAATTTGAGATAAATATAAGGCTAAGTGTTTGAGAGGATACAAGGAAATATTAAGGATGATATGAGGGTAAAATAAGGCTAAGTATAGGTATTTTCTCATGCGGCAAGGCTTAGGCCCAAGACTTAAAAGTCTTGGACCAAAGTCAAAAATCAGGACAACTTTAACATTAGTGCGTGTCGTGGAAGGAACGCATACTTACACTATTTTTCAGCTCACTTGATAAATTCATAATTCGATTCGGTTGCTTAAAAATTGGGGTTAGACCCTCTCCCCCATAAATTTGACCCTCTGAACAAAAATATGAAGTCGGATTTCTGAAATAACGCACATATCAGCACNNNNGAAAATATGAAGTCGGATTTCTGAAATAACGCACATACTTTGAGATATATGGAAATTAAGGTTTTGGGCACTTCCAAGGCACATTTTCAGGTGCTCTTTGGGGTCGTTTCACATAAAAGAGCTTTAATCAAATTTATAATTTTCATAAGCATTTTGTTAAAGCCCTTATCATCCCAAATTGGACATTGAGTAAAACCAGGTGGGCTCAAGCATTTACACTTTAAAATCAAGTAATGCAAGAAGATGATGCGTAATTGTCATCAAATTCATCATTTAATATGATTCATAAATCACCCACCATGAGCTTCCAAAACCCTAGATATCATGTCATGAAGTACAGATAAAATCATCAATTCTTATAGTGTAATATCAATTCATAGCAAAATATATCATATGAAGGTAGATATAATCATAATGCATGTACTTTAAGTAATATTATGAACCCCTTAAATTTTCCATACTTTGAAATAGAATTAAAGATGAAATTACTTGGCCTTCATGCGTGGAAAGTGGCCATAAATGAAACCCACATATCTCGGAGTAAAATCTATGGATGAAAGTCGAGTTTGGAGAAGGAATACTTAAAACCATAGCTTGTGCCTTGAAGGAAAGTTGAAAGGATTGGAGGAGTTTGGACATAGGAAGTTTGGGAGAATTATTTGGATTGAAAGGGATTGGGGTAGTTTTAGGTTTGATATGTGTTGTTTTAGATCCAAAATTACGTAGTTTAGGAAATAGGTGTAAGGATCCAAACTTTGTAAGACTGAACCAAGGCTCAACATATGTTTCCAGAGATTTTTTGCCTAGGATACCCACTAAGGAACCCTCCATAGACCGTGTTGCACACCACTTCTATGAAGAGTCATGTCAAAGGACCCCTTAGCCTATGTCCAATTAGCCTTGATGGGGTTAAACAACACGTATACCATCATGAATTATGGTGCACACCAAGGCCTATAGTGGTTCTCATGGACTCTACCTTTAACTTGGCCCCCATGTTTTCACAAAGTGCACACACCACTGACTCCACCAAGGGTTGTGGTGCACACCACAATTAACGGTTGTGGTAGTGCAGTGCATTTTACCTAACTTCCAAGAATATTTTTGTAAGGTTATTTTGGTGGTTTCTCTAATTTCTTACACTCATTTGAACATTTTTACACTATAATACCCTTTTATTGAGTTAGTAACAAAATTCTAATCATTTTTAATAACTCATAACACTTAGTCTTTGATGTGATATAAAAATACAACACTTTTGATACTTAAAACTTGGAAATTTGTGTGTTCTCATAGCAATGTTAGTTGGTTTGATGCGTTTTTATATTTATTTTGTAGGATAACAGGATTTGGCATGATTTTGGGACAACGTCTTTAGAAGTGATGTTTTTGAAGACTTACGACCATGAGCCATAGAGAGGTTTCGTGGGTGAGATCTAATAAAGGGCCTAGTTTTAGAAGTTGCGTCCATGAATTATCAAAATACCCTTAGAAGTTTGTACTAGTCATTAATTGGTTTTGTGCCTAGAGGAATAGAGTTCGAAGAGTTCTTAAAGAGTTATCTGACGAAACCCTATATGAGTCATAAGTCTAAGTACGACTCGTAGAAAGATCTTGTAGATGGGAAGCCAGTTTTGAAGAATACAGAGTACGAAGCCCAGGTACAGGTCATGGATCTTTGTATATCGTAAAACCATCCATGACTCATCTGTATATTCATACAATCAACTTTAGAAAATAGCCCCTCACTGGAATTATTCATGAAAACTCAACACAATGTATAGAATGATCCAGGGCTCATAAAGGGTCTCGTATAGCAACAAAAAAACTAGCAACTTCTGCATTTATTCCCAAAATCAAGGCCAAACCTATAATCTTGCAAATATAACATAAAAACACATAAAACCAACTAACATCACATTGAGAACAGATAAAATTCTAAGTTTCAAACATCAAAAGTGTTGTATTTTTGTAGTACATCAGGCATTGGAGAAGATGCCAAGTTATGTAAAATTAATGAAGAACTTGGTGACTAAATAGAGGACTGTGAGCCAAGAGCTTTCTCAAGAGCTTCATATTGCATTTGTGATAGTAAAGAGGTCCTTAGTGCAGAAAAATATACATCTCGGAGCATTCACCATACCCTGTACCATTGGAGATATTGAATTAGCAAAGGCAATATATGGTTTATATGCCAGCATTAATTTAATGCCTCTTGCGGTGTTCAAAAAGTTAGGCTTGCAAGCCCCTACCCCAATAAACTTGCTATTATTGATGGTTGACAGGACGGGGAAGAAACATATGGGTATATTTTATGTTGTCCTTGTCAAAGTGGAAAAAATCATATTTCCCGTGGACTTTGTGATCCTGAATTGTGAAGTTGACTTCAAAGTCCTAATCATCTTGGGAAGGTTATTCCTAGCTTTTGGGACAACACTGATGGATATAGAATTTAGTCAACTCGCATTTAGATTGAATGATGAAGAAGTCATTTTCAATATCTGTCAGTCTATGAAGAGGCCTGATGATTTGAAGATGGACATTTGGGTACTTGGTGAAGTCTGAGTAACCAAGATGTCTAATTTACGTTGCGATAATAAATTAGGCACTAATTGGGAGGCAACCCAAGATATATAATGTAGCATTTGTGTTTTGTTTTGTTTTTTAGCTTGTTGGACTTGTAGGTAGATTAATTTTATTATTTTGGTTATAACTTTGGACTTTAGGACTGGTGGCATATAGGGTAATAATTTGTTCTATGAAGGATATGTAGGAACAAGGTTAAGTCAGCAACCAACTATTGAAAAGAAAAGAAAAGTGGTTCTAAGACTAGTTTTATGAGCCATAGTTCACACCATGACTCATACACTGATTCATAGAACACTTCAAGTAAGCAAAATTTTGTCCACTCCAGACCATGAGCCAACTTTATGGCCCATAGATAAAACTATGAGTCATGAATGGGGCTCGTGGTACCCAGGTATGATTCCTAAAAACTTTCCAAGTGTTAGGGGCTTCTATGACATAATTTATGAGACGTATGTCAATGTAAGACTCGTAGAATGTCGGCCAATCTCCCAAATAGGGTTTAGGAATATTACTAAACCATGGCCTATTGGCCATAGAATCTTTTACGGCCTGTAGTCGGGGTATTAGGGCCTGGGCCCAATTGTTACCTGAGTTGGTCAATGGTTTAAAAGAAGGGTAAATCATTTACCCCTTATAGTACCCAAAAACCTTCTTCTCCCCCATGTTTCTGACCACCCCCATACTTTTCAGCTAACCTCCGACAACTCTCCGGCCACCTAAGATTTCGTTTGTCTCAGTTTCCTCCTTCAATTTCTCAACATTATGATCAACTCTTAGTATGTTTTGTACTTTAATTTATATACATTGCTGGAAATTGATCATTAGGTTGGATTATTATTGGGAATAGTATTTTGAGGTTTATGTCCTAGTAATAGGTGTTGCCCATTTATTTGAAATAGTATTTGCTTGAAACTAATTGTGCTGTCACCTTTGAACTGAGCCATGTGTATGCTAGAAAAGTGTATTTACTATATATAATTGGCAATGAAATTCTTATATATCATTACTTGAAATCATGTAGTCACATGTCACCGGAAGTAAATTTAACTATTTGCTTGAAACTGGTATGTGATTGTGTGTGCGTGAATTTTACTTGTCCAATGGTTGTTGGAATTTGTGTGAATGTGCAGATTGATGTTTGATAGGGTTGTTTCATAATTGACACATGTGGAGTGTTGGGTAACTTATTGGAATTTTGTTGAGTGTGCAAAATTAATGCTTTGATATTGTGTATATTGCCTTACCTTATTGTTGATTTCATAATGGAACCTGGTTGGTCAACTTAGGAAGACCCAAGCTACTGTACTTCTACAATACGAAGGTCTTATATGGCCATGGATTAATCTAAGAGCCATGGTTGTTCCTCATTAATAAGTCCAGCAACTTGGGAATTTCTGGGATCCCATCAGAAAAAACCATTTATGGGTCGTAGTTTAGACTACAGCTTATATCCTAGTTTCCTAAGTTCGGTGCCTGTAAATGCTAATTATGAAACTAGACCTATGACTCAGTCTATGGTCCATAAAATGTTTTACAACCCATACCTGGTCTCATATGTGCAGTTCTAGTAATTGGTTTTACCATACCGTGTCACCTACAAAGGCCTTCTACGAACCGTAGCTTTTCCTATGGCTCTTAAATGACGCTTCGTAGGACCTGCTGTAACTTTTTCCTAGAACCCTTTTCTTTTCTTGCATATTCTTGTGGGGATAATTGGTATGTTAATTGTGTGCATTTTAGGTATGATGGCTCCCAAACCCAAAAAAAGTGAGATTCAAGCCATGCAGTGTCAATTGAGAGATGAGTCCTTGGGCACCCCAGCTGCTACTGAGGCTAGTGGGTCCCTCAAGGACCTTGGTTTCCTTCTAGATGTAGGCACCTTGTGACCACATACATAAGCAGCTTCTAGAAGGATGTGGCATCCTCAGTGTCAGGCCATAATGGTTTGCCCTCCCCAGTCTGGCGAGGGAGGTGGTAGGGACAACAACTCTGTTCTTATGACTTCCTCTAGATAGGTATCCAAGTCCGCATCTGGAAAGGGGACTGAGTCTAAGTCTTCTTTAGCACCCCCTGCACCATCTTCACCTCTAGATGCACTATCTAAGCAATGATATGCGCGGGCCATATAATAGATATATAGCGACCACCTCCAGCACAACGACCAAGGCCGACAGGCTTGCACTACATTTGAGGAGCCTCATTTCATCACTTCTAGGCTGGACAGGTCCAAGGACTCCAAGAGACGATAGCTAACTGTTATAGCTTACAATGATTGGCACCTCTATCGGTGAAATACTTTTTGGTGTTGGTTAGTGTGTTCTACGCCTCTCATGCCACCACTATCATGAAGTCATCTTCTAAAGGGAAGAGACCAATTTCTTAGTGCCATCTGACGTACACAAGGTTGAGGGGAGTTCCAAATCAATCTATCTGAAGCCACCATCCGACGTGTTCTTTTTTGTCATAATTATCAAGCCCCCAGCACCACAATTAAGTACAACCACAGATTAGGGCAGACTAGGGACAACGTATTGATGAGAGATTTGGCTTGCAAGTCCCATATTGATGAGATGGGTCACTGATCACATTACAGGGCAGGGTGGTTTAAAAGAAGGGTAAATCTGGGTCACTGATCACATTACAGGGCAGGGCTAGAACCCTGAGTAGGTTTGTACATCATCAGTGTTGATAGTGAAGGCATCCCTCAGCTTCATTGGTAAGTTTTCGTGGGTTGTGGTTAGATCGTGGATCAGATTGACACATGATGATAATACTTTGACATCAAATCATGATATATTAGTTGACAGCATCTTCGCTAGCTATGACATTGATTGGGCATGCCCTATAGAAGATCAGATTCATAAGGCAACCCTGAAGTGGTCCACTTCCATCCCCTTCTCGTGCTTGATATATCTCCTATGTATAGAAGTAGGGGTGAAGTGCTTGATATATCGCCTCTGTATAGCAGTGAGGGAGGAGATTCTTCACCACCTGGACACCTTGATAAAGATTTAGAGGATACTGGATGGCAGCCTAAAGCTGATGAAAATCCTATGGCCCTCTGACAAGCACCATAGCCTCCAGTCCACATGCAAAAGATATTCACTGCAGCACCACTGTCTGAACCTCCATATTCTTCCATTATTGCTACTCCCACCACTGAGCCACCCCCACAAACCGAGGCTGATAGAGAGGAAAGGCCCACTACTACTGCACAAGAGGTCGTGCCAACACAGTCTTCACCCAGTAGCATAGTATATTATTAACAACATCTATTCAGGCTCTAGCACAGAGACAAACATACACTTACCACGACCCAAGCCTAGGGCCTAGACATGATTGGCGAATGAGGAACCTAAAGGGACCCCAATCAAGCCTCTTAGCATATCATTTCATATCCTTGGTCGTGGAAGAAAGAATAAAGAACAAGAGAAAACATATATAGGGGAAATTGGGACTAAGGAGAGAGTTTTTAACAATTAGGCAACATAAATAAGTCAAAGTTCAAGCATAATACATAACTTCTCCAACAATACCTCTAGACGTTGAACTTAGTTGTAGCCAAGACAAGCAACTGGGCTCACCCTTATAGTTAAATGATACCATAAAGAAAGAGAGTCATTAATACATAGCATAAGAACATACACATTGCTCTCGTAATGGAGGACTCACCAACTAGCTTGAATAGGAACATTAGCCGCGTGGAGGAGGAGGATGACCAAATGTAGCTCCAGTTCCTACATGGTAACATCATGTAGGTATAGAGTATGTGTTAGTACATTTAAATGTATTAAGTATGTAGGATGCAATACAACACAGGGATAGGCAACGTAATGAAAATGCATAAAATTAGGAAAAGGATAGCATAATAACAATATGGCATGTACAAACGATGCTTGAAGTAAAAGCATGCTTATATAGAACATATTATGTATGTAGAAAGAGATCATCATTTGGCTAATGGGTTTACCACCTCCCATCCTATATGATTTAGGTAATAACCCCTCAACTTTGTTATGGAATGTACCACCTTCCATCCGTGATTGAGATATCAACCCCTCAATTAGGTTAATGAGGTATCAACTTCTCAATTAGGTTAATGAGGTATCAACCGCTCTTTAGGCTAATGAGGTATCAACTCCTCAATTAGGTTAATGAGGTATCAACCCCCCGATTAGGTTAATGAATACTAGATGCTCCATCAAGTGGTCATCTCACAACACTATAGAGCAAAATACCATAGATATACATTCCTTTCATCATCATAAGATCATTCAACTCATATGTCATGCATTAGGCCTTTAACAACTCAAGATACATAATTTGGATATTTTATCAAACACTTGGCGGGTGTGTAGTGCTAGTGTAAAACTATGCAATTCAAGAGTGAAATCATGCAAGAAAATTCAATGTAAACTCACCCATCAATACTTGGTAATACACTCAAACAATATATATCAAAACCCTTAATCAAATCCCAAAATGGTTCATAGATTCGTAGCTCAAAACATGCAAGAGTATAGATCATGAAATAGTGAAGTCAATGCATCTTAAAATCACGTAAATTAGCCCACCAACATCATGGTAAAACCCCATCATGGGTATCTTGTAAATCATATCAAACTTCATAATAGTTCATAGATTTCATATGTAAATCAGCTCACCAACATAATGGTAAAACCTCATTATTGGTATCTCTTAAATCATATCAAACTTCACAATAGTTCATACATTTCATAGCTTGAATCATATATAGTCTCAATAGACAAAGATCACTTCATATTATAAACTCAAAAAATAGATATTTATCCATAATCAACAATATTTGACAAAAGCCAAACATATTTCATGCTCATATTTTACAATAATAGCTACCCATAAAAAATACAACTTGAAATCATGCAATTTTCGTAAAAAGGAAGATTGGGCTTCGTGGGTTCAAGGAACCCATGAATGAAACCTATATACCTTAGACCTTGAATTTCTTGAAATTGAGTTAAGAAAGACTTGAAGCTTGGAATGGGGTCTTGAAATCCACAACTTGTTCTTGAGATTCCTTGCATTCTTATCGGGGTCTGGTAAAGGCTCTTGGGAGAATTTGAGAGTGTATTCCAATTGAGATGAGTGAATTTCATCTTTAGTAGTAGGGTTTAGGTCTTTAGGAAGCGTTAAGATAGCATTGAAATTCCCAAAAGACCAATAAAATAAACTAAATTTAAGGAATGCCATTAATGAAACGGAATTTGGCAAAAACTCGTATATACCCCTGCACATACAAGTTCTACAAAAATGGACATAAGTTCTTCATCCAAACTCTAAATAAGGTGAAACCAAGTGCGTTGGAAAGATAATTTAAAGACCTTTAATTTACATGGTCTTAGGACACCCAGTTCGTTGTGTACTAAGAGGTTTTCCCCTTTAATTTGATCCTCCTATCGGTATTTGTTCAAAACTTAGCCAACAGAAATTCCTTTGAACTTGGCTTGATGTAGGAGACCCATAATGGTCTTAAATGACATGAATAAGCTTGACTTAGATTTGAATGAGTGCTTGAAGCTTGAATGAGTTTTTTGTGATCCGAAATGAGTTTGGGACACTTGACTTTGGATTAAATATTTGGCTAAGTGTTGAGAGAAAGAGAGTCATTAATACATAGCATAAGAACATACACATTGCTCTCGTAATGGAGGACTCACCAACTAGCTTGAATTGAGAGGTTTTTGGGAAATGTCTTGAATTATATGGGGTTGAAAGATGACTAAGTATAGATGTTTTTTATGTATAGGAATGCTTAGACCCAAGACCCTAAGTCCTTAGGCCAAATTTGTAAAAAAAAAAAGGCAGCCAAAATACACTGGTCCATGATGGGTCCACATCGCGAAACCATCGCGCACCCGTACTGTTTTGTGCAAACTTGAAAAAATCAATTTTTGCTACGCTTGCTCTAAAATTGGATTATACCCTTTCCCCACTCAATTTTACACCTTGAATAAGAATGTGAAGTTAGATTTATGATATCATGCACGAATGTTGACATATATGGAAATTAGGATTCTGGATACTTCAGAGGCACATTTTCGGACACTTTTTGGGGTTGTTTCAATATCTCCCCCTTGGGTGCATTCATCGTTGAATGTCAAAGAAACGTACATGAGAAGTGTAATCATGAAGAAATCAGCCCCAACAAGAATGCAACCATATATTTGAACACCATTTTAAAAACCTTAACATAGGCGTTAAAATCATCATGAACTTGTCTACACAAACATGAATACATGCAATGACATAGGGGGTTGAAACATAAGACTTGGAATCATAAAAAGGGCTTGACATATTATCAGAAGCTTATATAGAATGAAGTATGTACAGATATTGCTCCTCCATGCCTGCTCCAGCTTCCTGAGAGATACTTTCGAATTGACGATCCTTCCAAAGGGCCTTGACGAACACCACATCCTTATTAATCAACTTTTCCACCATTATATTTATTTTCTCCACCAGGACCTTCTCCTAACCCATCTTATCCTCCATGACACCCATAACCTCAAAGAGTTCCATAGCACTAGAGTTACCAACACATCTCCTAAACTTGGAAGCATGAAGAACCAGACGAACCATATCCATATTCGTAGGCAATCCCTATTCCTATGCAATCTCACCGATCCTCCTCGACACTCTCTAAGGACCCACAAACCATAAACTCTATTTTGTTTCTTGCCAAACTAGACCATACCCTACATGAGGGGGGGGGGGGACTTTTGAGTGAACTAATCTTCAACACAAGCAGACAAGGTCTACCTTAGTATCTAATGATGCCATCTCCCCATTGGGAGAAAACCCCCAACTTTATCATCTCTCATCAAGGTCTTCAACTCTATCATGACAGGGTCAAAGTCTTCATTTACTTTCACCTCATCAACCAAGAAAGATCTAGATTTATTAGCCACTACTACAATACCATAGCCAACCTCTTCCAACATTACTCCCAATCTAGCCAACCGATGGACCTCTCTAGTCACCTCAAAGATTCCCACATTCCATAGTTAGCAAGCCACCCCATATGAATCAAAATTCACAATATCACCCTCAAATGATTCCCAAGTTCTCCCTCACCTCCGGGAATGAACCAATATACCAACACTAAGGACCACCACAAACACAACAAGGTAGGGATTAAAGACCCTATTCAAGAGACCTATAGACATAGCGGTGCATTAGCCAATTCCAAAGACACTACCCACCAAATTCACAATATTGGAAAGAACATCAGGAACCTATCTATCACCGGAACAACTCAATAGAAATGATTTAGGTTAAACACCCCTAACTCTTACCAGATGATAAATGCAACTCTTAGAGATCAATTATACCTTAAGTCAAGAGATGAACTTACCCCTTCGCTACCACTTTACAATCCCCCACTCGAGGATGGGATCCTTAGGGAGTTGCAATCTAACTTTGTGGGCCCTACAATGTAAGGGGAAACAATATGCATGCAACTAATTCACCCCAAGTATGACATCAAAATCCACCACATTGACTCTAACAAGTCACAAGGCAAGACCTAAAGCAATACGAACATGGATCCACACCTATGAACTTTCTAGCAACAATATACTCAACAAAAGTGGTAGACACTAAAGGTTCACACAAGAACTCGGGACACACAAGAAGCCTACTAGAAACCAAAAAGAATAATGAATGAAATAGTAGCACACCAGATCTATCAATGTAAGAAAATCAAAGCCAAAGAAAACTTTAATATACCGGTAACAACATCGGGCGTCTTCTCCTTTTTGAGCCTTCTGTTTAACATACCACCTTTTTCTAAAGGTCGACCACCCTTAACATCTTTCTAGCATATAGAGAACTAACTAACTTATTACCCACTTCACTACAATCGTAACAAGCATTAGTCTTCCTGAAGCATGGGCCATCATGGTGCCTTCCACACCTTGGACACTTCATAGCCATCTTACCACTTTGAGTTAGACATCCCTGAATAACCAACCTCTCATCACCTCCCTTACCCTTATTGCATTTATGAGGATAATTATTTACCTTATCACCCTACTCTTCACAACCATAACAAGCATTAGTACCCCTCAAGCATGGACCATCATGGCCTCTACCATATCATGGGCACCTAGCATAAGGCACCACACCACCACCAGCTCTACATTTGGGACTTTGGAACTTGCCCCTAACATGGGCCCTTTTGGCCTCACTATCTCTCCTCTTACTATTTGAAGCCTTAGGGGCACTCACTCGTTGATTGAATTGAGTCGTCAATTTAGTCATTACTTTGGCCAATACCCATATATCGTTGAAAACCTCTACATTTGATATATCACCGTTCTGAGTAGCTCTAGACATACCCTGAAATGTAATGGTTAGGGATTAGCAATAAGCCCTAGGGGACCTAACTTTATCGCACGACATAGATCATGAAGAAGTGAAACATTTCCTAGAATGGTTCAAAGACTCTTATTCATAGTCATGGCATGTTTCACAACCATGAATAAGACGCTAATCGATGCGATATGTTGGACTTCGAGGATCATTAACCACCTAGAGCTCTAATACTACCATTGTCGAGACCCAGACCTAGGGCCTGGATATGACAGGCAATTGGGAAACCCAAAGAGACCCCAAACAAGCCTCTTAGCATATCATTTCACATCCTTGGTCATGAAAGTAAGAACAAACAACAAGGAAAAACATAAACAGGGAAAATTGGGACTAAGGGAGAGAGAGGTTAATATTTAGACAACATAGATGAGTCAAAGCTCAAGCATAATATATAAATTGTCCAACAACACCTCTAGCCATAGAACATAGCAGGGGCCAAGACAAGCAATCGAGCTCACCTTCATAGTCAAAGCAAACCATAAAGAAAGAGAGTCTTTAACATATAGCATAAGCACATAGACATTGTCCTCGTAATGGAGGATTCACCAACTAGCTTGAATAGGAACCATTAGCCACGTGGAGGAGGTGGATGACCAAATGGAGCTTTGGTTCCTACGTAGTAACATCATATAGGTTACATTATATGTTAGTATATTTTAATGCACTAAGTATGTAGGATGCAATGCAACAAGGGAAAGGCAACGTACAAAATGCATAAACTTAGGCAATGGATAGCATAATAATAGTATGACATGTATGAATGATACTTGATGTAAAAATATGCTTACATAGAACATATTACGTGTGTAGAAAGAGATCATCATTTGGCAAATGTATTTACCACCTGCCATCTTAGGTGATTGAGGTACTAACCTCTCAACTTTGTTATCGAATATACCACCTTCCATCCGAGGTAATTGAGGTATCAACCCATCAATTATGTTAATGACATATCAACCCCTCAATTAGATTAATGAGATATCAACCATTCATTAGATTAATGAGGTATCGACCCCTCAATTCAGTTAATGAGGCATCAACACCTCAATAAGGTTAATGAACACCACTCCCTCCATATAGTGGTCACCTCACAACACTATAGAGCAAAATACCATAGATATACATTCCTTTGATCATCATAAGCTCATTCAAATCATATGGCATGCATTAGGCCTTTAATAACTCAAGATACATAATATGGACAATTTATCAAACACTTGGTAGGTTTGTAGTGCTAGTGTAAAATAATAAAATTCAAAAGTAAAATCATGCAAGAAAATTCAATATAAAATCACCCATCAATACTTGGTAATACCCTCAAACAATATATATCAAAACCCTCAATCAAATCCCATAATGGTTCATAGATTCACAGCATAAAATATGCAAGAGTATAGATCATGTAATAGTGAAGTCAATGCATCTTAAAATAATGTAAATCAACCCACCAATATCATGATAAAACCCCATCATGGGTAACTTGTAAATCATATCAAACTTCATAATATTTCATCGATTTCATAGCTTGAATCATGCATAGTCCCAATAGATAAAGATCACTTCATAGTATAAGCTCTAAATTGATATTTATACATAATCAAAAATATTTGACAAAGCTCCAAAAATTTTCATGCTAATATTTCACAATAATAAATACCCATAAGAAATAAAACTTGAAATCATGCAATTTTCTTAGAAAGGGCAGTTGGGCTTCATGGGTGAAAGGAACCCATGAATAAAACCACATACCTTAGACCATAAATTTCTTGAAATTGAGTTGAGAAAGACTTGAAGCTTAGAATGGGGTCTTGAAATCCACAGATTATTCTTGAGATTCCTCGAATTCTTATTGGGGTTTGGTAGAGGCTCTTGTGAGAATTTGAGAGTGTATTCCAACTGGGCGGAGTGAATTTGATCTTTAGGAGTAGGGTTTAGGTCTTTAGGAAGTTTTAACATAGCATAGAAATCCCCAAAAGACCAATAGGAATAACTAAATGTACAGAAAGCAATTAATGAAATGGAATTTGGTAAAAACCCATAGATACCCCTGCATGTATGTGTTCTACAAAAATGGGCATAACTTCTTCATTCAAACTCTAAATAAGGTTAAACAAAATGTATTGGAAAGCTAATTCAAAGAGCTTTAAGTTGTTAGTTCATGGTCCACCTAGTTTGTTGTGTCATAAGAGGTATGCCTCTTTAAACTCACCCTCCTACCGATACATTTGCAAAACTTAGCCAACAGAAATTTCTTTGAACTTGGCTTGTTGTAGGGGACCTATGATGGTCTTAAATAACATAAAAAAGCTTTACGTAGATTTGATTAAGATCTTGCAGCTTGAGTGAGTTTTTTAAGATCCGGAATGAGTTTGGAACACTTGACTTTGGATGAAATACTTGGCTAAGTGTTAGAGAGGCTTTTGGGGAATGTCTTGAATTACATATGGTTGAAAAAATGACTAAGTATAAGTATTTTTTATTCATAGGAAGGCTTAGGCCTAAGACTCAAAGGACTTAGGCCAAATTTGAAAAAACCTGGCTGTCAAAATACATTTGTCCGTAATGGTTCCGCGTCATGGAACCATTGCACACTCTTACTATTTTGTGCAAACTTGGAAAAATTAAATTTTGCGACGGTTTCTCTAAAATTGGGGTTATACCCATTTGCCTCTCAATTTTGCCCCTTGAAGAAAAATATGATGTCGAATATTCTATATTACGTATGAATTTTGAGATATACGAAAATTATGATTTTAGATACTTCTGAGGCACATTTTTGGGCACTATTTGGGGTCATTTCAGAACTATATCCCAATTTACTTAGTTATTGCAACAAATTAGGCCTTGGGTTCACCAGGCCATTTCAGAGACTGAGTATCAAGTAGAGCTACATTTTACAGATGTATTTACAAAGAGACTTTCACCAGTACATAACCATATTGATGCATTTGAGAGGCTAGTAGAGCAGAGCCTTAGTTCAGCCCAGCCTGCTAACGTGATATCCATTCAGGCAGAGATCTAGTAGCACCATTCCAATATGAGGGTAATCGCATTAGAATTATGTGTGCTTCCTTTGCTTCTGCTTCCTTCATCTGACCCAGTGAGGTAATTGTTGATCCATTCAGCCCCGAATAGATACCACTACACACCCTTGGGGAGGCCTCTCATAGAAAATGAAGATCCAAATGTTGCAAGGCATGAAGTAGACTTGACAGAGATCGAGAAGTTTGAGATTACGAGAATTTGCTCCATAGAAAATAAAGAGTCATGGCAGACGTGTGAGTTAGAGAGGATGAGGGATGGTGGACCCTCTGGACATGCTACCGCAACTGAAGAGACAACCAAACAGGTTGAGGGTGGTCAGTCACTATTAGAGATCTGCACTTAGGGGCCCAAGTATGTTCTTTTGACCCCTATTCTTTGATTTAGTTATATTTTGTTGCATTGAGGCCAATGCAAACATTTTTCGATGGTGTGTGGGTAATTATAGGTCTCGGTGAAGTCTGAGTAACATGGATTACAAATATCCCAAAATTTGAGTCCAATGAGTTTTCTTGCAATTATCCTTTCCCTAAGGACATTCATTTTTTGTTAAACCGGCACATTTAGAATATGAAAGTAGTGTTAGTAGCATATTGTACTAAAATCCATGGCATATATTAGTTTTTGTGAAAAATTATACCTATTAAATTTTTGTATTAGGTTGTTTTGATAACAACTATGTGAAATCAATGCCTGACAGTGCTTGTTTTGATAAGTGAAGTTTAATTTTGATGAAAAGCATGATCTGAGAGTCTATGTTTATAGCGTAGTCAAGGCTAGGTGTGTGTGAGTTTCTTTGCTTGATTCTTATATTGTATTTCAATTCAGAACATGCCCTATTACTCTAACTAAGATTGTAGGTAAGTTGTTTAGGAAAGGATCTTAGGCCATTGTTCATGTCAGCCCACTTAGCCTAAATAACCAACCAAATGCTTGATGTATCCCTTGATCCTAATGTTTGAGCTTTGCATGTACCTTTTTCTTTGTAAACACATAATTAACTGAGCCTTGTTAAATGTAAAAAATCCTAAAATAGGCCCTGGTCCTTCCTTAAATATTATGCAACTTGACTGAGGAAAAAAGCTTAAGTTGAGAGTGACTACCAAAAGTGGCCCTAGTTCATAGGTTGGATCTTGTGCACCTCAACTCAGGCCAAAAGTCTATGTTGAGGGTGACTGCTATTAGGGACATCACAGTAAATGTGGTGGAAGCTAGTGATACATGAAAAGAGGGGGAAAAGCTACTATGGGTGCAAAAAAATTTAATAGATTCCTAAATACTGAGCTAAAAAGAAAAAGAGTGTGAAAATAAAAGGCAATGAGCTAAAAAGGTGACTAAGACACCCAAAAAACTGTGAAGTAGGAGAAGGGAAGAATGAGTTGAAAAATAACAGTGTTGGTAGGTCAAAAGTGTAGAATAACATAGTGTTAAGGAGGGTCATTAGTCACTATGTTCCTAAAACATCATACCAAAGCCCCTTGAGCCTATGTTACCATACTTATGATAGTTGCACTATCACATATATTGATTGATCATGCTCAAACAGTACCTCTCACTTTGAGGATAAAGTGATTGTTGTCAAATATAAAAATTAACCATAGGTTAGGATCGAATCCCTAAGGAATACGGGATTTTCCCACTTTGATTAACCAACAACCGATTCAAGCATTAAATAACTCAACTCTCAAGAAAAGGGGTGGGGGTTACAATGTTGGTAGTAAATAAAACTATATTAATAAAACATAGAGACAATCAAATTTGAGAGTAACTTGGGAAATTATGTTCCCTATGATTCACAAACTCAAATACCCCGGATAACACAATCTAAATTGGAACATTGCATGCAGGAAAAAAACTTAAGTTCTTCCAACTTATGGGCAAAGGCGAAGGTCAAATTTAACTATGGTGCTTGGATGGCTACCATAGTGTACAAAACTAACTGTTACCCATTGTCCCAATTAACCTCTCCTTAGCTAGGTTTGGTTGATTAGACGAGAACTCATCAATCGAATTTTGTTACCCATTTCCTTCTCCTATTCATCACTATCTTGATCGGGATTATAAAACTAAGCTAGGTTTAATATTGGCCACCATTAAACAACAAGCAAAATGAAGAAAAATTGATAACATATGCAAATACCCATCTCAAGAAGTACAAATAATCTAGGTTTCCTAAGTTAACTACTCATGGTTGCCACAACCCCAAGTAGTGGGTTTAGCCACTCATGGCTTGGGAACACAAAACAACAATGAAATAAGAAGACATGGAAGATTTCTTACCCACATTAATTAAAGAGCAATGAAATCCTTTTTCAAATTAGAATCACAAGCTTGAATGATGAAACTAATCCACAAGTGAATCTAAATCCCCAAATTTGAGTCTCAAAGTAAAATCCTAAAATTCTACTCTCAAAGTCTCTCTACAATCTTAAATAATGTGAATAATGAATGAAAAGCTCCTTTTTAAACACCAGCATATACTATTTATATAATTTAAGAAAAGATCCTTACAATAATTACAAAATCTGGTTGGCAGTTGTTACGACACGCAGTTACGACTGGTAGGGCACCCTACGAGTCGTAATCGGGCTTTCTAGTAAGCCCTTGGCATTTTGGACTTTACTACTATGGTCCATCTCTATGAGTTGTAGTCTAGTCTATGACTTTTAGTGACTTCTAGTAGTACACTCTGGCATTTCTTAGTCTAATTTTAATTAGCACTGTTAATTGCTACGAGGCCTCCAATTATGAGTCAGAGAGGAGACTATGACTCGTACATTGAGCTCGTATAGCTAAACTCCAAATTTTTTGATTTTATTTTTAAACACTATTAACTGATATGAGATGACCTCTACAACCCATAGCTTGGGGTATGACTCGTAGTGGGGTCCATACGTCTTGAAACTTAACAAAATCTAAAACTTTTCCCAAAATCAAGCCAACATGTATTTTCTGCAAAAACAAACAAAAAACACATAAGAATCATAAAATGTCACATTAAGAATACACAAAATCCCATGTTTTAGGCATTAAATGTGTTGTATTTTGATAGCACATCAACATCCTTAACTTAAAATTGCTACTTGTTCTCAAGCGACGACTCCGTCTACATAGATAATAAAATAATGCATAGCAACTAACTAGTGGCATATATCATACTCAAATTCAACTTTGGTACCCACAACAGATTTTTCAAAACCTGATCCTATAGTTGATAAGCAAATGACAACATATGGATACATATGACAATCTAAATATGACAAGTTAAGGAGTATCAACCATTTACATTCATTGAACAAGTCAAATGCTAATCATGCAATGCAAATGCCCTTACAGAAAATAATTTCCTTTTTAACACTGAATTTTACTTTCAAAGGTTTCTCATGAGACTATGTAAGCATACTCACTCTCACAAATGAGATTCATACATGATGATAAATACCATAGGCTTGCTCATATACTCATAACCGGACTGTTGATTGATTGGATTAGGATCACTTTAGGACTTTATAGTCTTGTAACGTAGGTTCATTGGGCATTGGGATGGCATTTTGGAAAATTAGTAACTATGGGCTAACCTTGAACTATGTTTTTCAACACTTTCACCTTAGCAACTCAACCATTCTAAACTTGTTCTCCCTTATTCTTCATTTTCAAACATTTTTGGATATTTTCTCTTCATTTTTCAGCTTGTGCCTTATTTTGAAACTCCTTTTGCCTTTTCAACTCATTCTAAGGCATCTTTTTCTCATTTTCTCTTACCTGGTACATAACCTTTTGCTCTTTCTTTTATTCACAACTCACCACCTCATTTTTGCTATTGTACCACAACATAGACTACCCTCAACTTAGGCTTTTAGCCTAAGGTGAAGTACATAATGTCCAATCCCCAAACAAGGGCCACTTTTGGTAGCCATCCTCAACTTAGGCTTTTTGCCTCAATCAAGGTTCATAATATTCAAGTATAGACCAGGGCAAACATCAAAGTATTTCACTAGATAAGGTTAGGCTAATTAGGTATTAAGAAAAAAAAAGGTACAAGTAAAGCTCAAACATTTGGAACAAGGGATGAACTTTTTCGTTTGGTTGGTCATTTGGGTAAAAGTGGACTAAATCAATGAACAAGGGCCTAAGATCCTTTCCTAATCCATACAATCTCTAGTCTAACTCAAAGTAATAGGGCAAGTTCTGAATCAGTATACAATGCATAAACACAACAAAATTAGCTCGCACTCATATGGGATTGCACATATAGGCAACAAAGACTCATATATCATGCTTCAAGCATCAAGTTGCCTTTACATAATCAGAATAAACATTGACAAACCATTCAACCATGCATGCTTGCAGCACCAACCAACAAAACTTTCATGGGTACCAATTTTACAAATTTTTTCAGAAATCATGAAAACAATATACATGTCAAAAGTTTAACTACCATATACTACAAATATTATCTACAACATCTAAAAGATGTCATTTCAACAAAAAATAAAATATCTATGAGACAAAACAAAATAGGCAAGAAAAACTCGGGATCAAAAATTAGGATAGCAACGATGAAATGCTCCAAAATGTGCTTCGGAATGTCCATAATTATGATTTCCATATATCTCAAAATTTGTGCATAATATAAAAAATTTGACTTAAAATTATCGATCAGGGGGCAAATTGAGTGGGGAATGGCTATAACCTGGATTCTAGAGGACCCATAGTGAAAATAATTTTTGCTAATTTTTGATTTCCAGAGAGCATCCGCACCCTGGCTGTGACGTGCCAGGGGTGAAGAGCTATGTAATTCCTCCTTCACATTTCATCTGCGTCGCAGACTAGATGCCGACCAGTGTAACATTTTCATTAGTTTTACTTATGTGCCCAAAAGGCATTGGGGTCATAGCCCCATGCCTACTAAAATGTGAAAAAACCCATACTTACCCATTTTTTCAAATATATAACTCACAAAACCCTCTCTCAAACCCCTCTAAGACTCTATCAATTCTCTCATTCAAATTTAAGGAGCTCAAGCTCAATTTTTGAACTCAAAAATTCATTTCAAGCTCTATTACCACTTCAAGGAAATCAAGGTTTAAGATATGTGGGTTTCATCCATTGGATCTTTTCACCCATGGAGCCTAACCTTCCCTTTTTGTGAAAATTATATATTTTCAAGTTGTATTATCTATGGGTATCTTTTATTATGTTTTATGAGCATAAAATATCTTGGGGTTTTATGAAATATTGATTGATTATGCATGACTATCTATTTTAAGCTTACAACATGAATTTATTTTGTCCATTGAGACTATGCATGTTTTGAGCTATGAAACTATGAACTATTATGATCTTTTATGATGGATTTTAATGTACCCTACATAAGGGTTTTATTACTTGTTGGTGGGTTGATTTGCATTGAGTTTACTCATCTTATTTCACTCTTGAATTGCATGATTTTGAACAAGTATCGAGAACCCACCATGTTTTGATAAAATGTCAAGAATTCTCAAGTTATTGATGATCTATTTTATGGTTTACAAGTCAAGTGACTATATCATGATTAGGGGCTTTCAAGTATGTATGAATTCATAAAAAACAACTATGATATTACAAGTATCAAGTTAAGCCCTATATCAAGATTTTTACCTCTTGTGAGCCATTCATGTTAAAGCAAAGGTTCATGTATGATTATGATCTACTCTCATATTCAAGTTAGGGTTACTTCTAGGGTTCAAGCATGATTCAAGAGCTACTCATGTCATATTTCCATGTTTCTTACAAGTTATGCGTAGCTATGATTATATCAAGTATTCCATGGGATTTGACTTAGCACTAGTTGAGGCTTAAGATGGGGGCTCGACTCAAAGGGTCCTTATATAAAGTGATTAGTCTCTAAACTATGTGCCACCATAGGATTATAATTATTACCCTTACTATACTAGTGGATTCATCTAGTTATGTTATCATATTTAGTTTGCCTTGGTAGGGTGAGCACACCTAGCTGGGCCGTGGCATGCTCGTCCACCTGATCGAGGTAGTGTCATACCTTCGATTCCAAGTTATAGCTACTTGGTCTATGTCGGTTGAGGTCACTTCCCACATATGTGTGCCATATATATTGTCCAAGATGAATGATTTACAAGCATATTTTATTATAAGCATTGATCATGCATGGCATATTAAGATTATATATCTATTTCTTATGCTTATTCATTTTGACTATATTGACTTACGTTTTGTTGAATTGCATCCTGCATACTTACTGCATTCAAACGTACTAACACATACTCTATGCCTACATTATATTACCATGTAGGGACCAGAGCTCCTTTTGATTATTCTCCACGTGGCTAGTTGATACTACAACTTTGGTGAGTCCTCAAGTCCGAGGACACTATCTACATTACTCTTGCTATTGCCTAAGATCCTTTCCTAATCCATACAATCTCTAGTCTAACTCAAAGTAATAGGGCAAGTTCTGAATCAGTATACAATGCATAAACACAACAAAATTAGCTCGCAATTGTTATTATGAGGGTGAGTCCTGAAAGTGTCTTGGCACTATTTTTGTTCCAAGTTAGAGGTGTTGTTTAATATTATGATGATGGTTTTATGAATATCAAGTTTTCCCATAGTCTCGGTTCCCTTTTTATTATATCTCTTATTGTTGTTTACATCTAAGGATGTGTGATTGATATGCTAAGAGGCTTGTTTGGTTTCCCTTCGAGTTCCCATTCATCGTGTCATGTCTAGGCCCTAGGATTGGGTCATGACATATAGACTAAAAGCTACTTATACTTCACCCTAGTCCATAGCTACCTACACCCACCAAAAATAATATACTCTATCCTTAATCTATAGTAAAACAAAATAAGAATAAGGGGTCAAAAATCAAACATATCATAGTGCCGAGGCACTGGTCTCTGGCTGCCCCTAAGTATCTCTCTCTTGCGGGGTAGTTTGGGTTATCGTTGTGTTGGATAAGCTAATGCCTCTTTCTTGATCAAGATCATAGGCTTGTCTCCGCTCTTCTTCTTCTCTTGATGTCCTTAATACAAAGCTAACTATATCCTTATCTAGCTCCTCATCAACCTCGGAGGACTTCTGGCACACTAGCTGCTCCTCATCATCATCAGCCTCAATGAGTCTCTTCTTGAGAGCATGCAGTAGTGGATCCTTTGACTCAAATATGTCAAATAGTGGCTCATCACCAGATGTAGGCTCACGAACTATAATTGGAGTGCTAATGTCCTAATCTTGTCAACCTTAAACTTCATCACTTCTGCAAGAAAGGCTGGCAAATCTTCTGGCTAGGCCTCAGCTAGCCTCTTCAACACTCGCTCCTCGAAGGTGTCGACTTGGGCATCCACCATATCAATACGTTGGTCAACTACAGAAGTAGTGAATGCCTAGCATCTATCCTCCAACTCCTGAACTGCCTATTATACCCATGGCCTAATCTGCCATGTAAGCTGAGCCAACTAAGCCTCAACCCGTGATAATCTCCGCACTATAGCCTGAAAAGCAATAACAGATATAATGTCTACAGAAAAAATCTGTGAGGTAGACAACTTTGGTGCTGGTGCAGTTGTAGTGGGACCCATCTCAATGTCGATTGCCTCATGCTACTCTGGTGCCTCAATAGTAGTAGCAGTAGCTAGAGTAGTAGTAGTGGCCGTCATCGAACCCTCAGCCTGTGACTCTGGCCTGAATGTCTCGGGCATGGGAGCAACTTGAGAAATTCTTCTCCCCATGATTCACTAACTCAAATACCCTAGATAACACAACATAAATTGAAAATTTTCATGTAGGATAGTAACTTAAGTTCTTCCAATCCTTAGGCAAAGGCGAAGGTCGAATTTCACTATGGCACTTAGCTGACTACCATAGTGTGCCAAACTAACCATTACCCAATATGCCAGTCAACCTCTTTTTGGCCAGGTTTGGTTTATTAGATGAGAACACATCAGTCAAATTTAGTTACCTATTTCCTTTTTCTACCTTGATTGGGATCATGACATTAGGCAGGGTTTAATATTGGCTACCATTAAACAATAAGAAATATGAAGGAAAATAGATAATATGTTCAAATACTCATCTCAAGAAGTGCAAATAATCCAATTTTCCTAAGTTAGCTACTCATAGTTCCCACAATCCCAAGTTGTGGGTTTAGCCACTCATGGCTAGGGCATACAAATCAATAATGAAATAAGAAGACATGGAAGATTTCTTACCCAAGCAAATTGAAGAACAATAAATCTCTTTTTGCAATTACCATCATGGGTTTAGCCACTCATGGCTAGGGCATACAAATCAATAATGAAATAAGAAGACATGGAAGATTTCTTACCCAAGCAAATTGAAGAACAATAAAACTCTTTTTGCAATTACCATCACAAGCTTGAATGATAAAATTAATCCATAAATGAATCTAAATACCCAAAATTGATTCTCAAAGTAAAATCCTAAAATTCTACTCTAAAAACTTTGTACAATCTTCAATAATGTGAATAATGAATGAAAAGCTCCTTCTAGAGCCCTATAATATACTAATTATAGTATTTACAAAAAGGTCCTTAAAATAATTACAAATTCTGGTCAACAACCTTTATGACATGGAGTTACGACTCATAGTGTGCCCTATGGGTCGTAATCGGGCTTTTGTGGTCAACACTTGACATTTTGGACTTTACTACTACAACCCATCTCTATGATCCGTAGTCTAGTCTACGACTCGTAGTGCCTTCTGATAGTCCACTCTTGCATTTCTTTGTCCAATTTTAATCAACATTATTAATTGCTATGAGGCCTCTTATTATGAGTCGTAGAGGAGACTATGACTCGTACCTTGATCTCATATGGTTGAAATCCAAATTCTTAGATCTTATTTTTGAATTATTAACTAATACTAGATGGCCTCTATGACTCATACCTTGGGCTACGACTCGTAGTGAGGTCCGTAGGTCTTGAAAATTAACAAAATCTATATCATTTCATAAAATTAAGCCAACCTGTATTATCTGCAAAAACAAACATAAAAACACATAAAAACTATAGAAAGGTGCATTAAGAACACATAAAATCTCAGGTTTTAGGCATTAAATATGTTGTATTTTGATAGCATATCATTGACTATTGTTTTGTTTGATGATTATTTGATATGCATTGATAACTTATTATCAGTATATTTGCTTGATTTAGAGATAGTATATGCCATTACATTGAGCTTTGTATGTTGCTATATTGCTTATGTAGATTGAGTCCATAGCTTGAGGACACATAATAATTTTAAGTTGAGGATATTGATGTGCTATCAAAATACAACTCTTTTGATGGTTAAAACTTAGAATATTTTGTGTTCTCAAAGTACTGTTAGTAGATTAGGTGTGTTTTTATGTTAATTTTGTAGGATCATAAGATTAGGTATGATTTTTGGCAAAAGTCTACAGAAGTACAGTTTTTGAGGACTTACAAGGAATTCTATAGGCTGTGGATACTTCCAAGAGCCATAGTGAGGTTTCATGTATGAGATCGAGTGAAGGGTCTAGTTTCAGAAGTTGCACCCATAAACTGTCAGATGAGTCATGGAAGTTTCTGTCGCGGATTAGTTTTATGACTAGATGATTAAAGTTTGAAGAGTTTTTGAAGAGTTGTCAGAGAAAACCCTATATGGGTCGTATGTCTGAATATGGCTCGTAGAAAGGTCTCATAGATGGGAAGCTAATTTTTGAATAATACAGAGTACGAGACCCTGGTATGGATAATGGATTTTTGCGCTACTCGTAACCCAGTTCGTAGAAGCTATCGAATCTAGTTTTCCTATTCTATTTTAGATTTGTATTTTATTTATTATAAATAGTTTCCTTCAGGTCTTTTTAACAGGGAGACGCATGGGAGATATGAGAAACACTTTTAGGACTAAATAATTTGTTATTTTTACATTGAAAACATTACATTATGATTTCTTGGGGAGAATTTTGGATTACTTGTTCTTAATTTCATCATTGTAAGTGTTCAATTATGCTGTTCTATATTATGATTCTCTCATCTATAATGATTACACATATATAAATCCACAACTAGGATTGTGTGAATGATGAAAAACTAACAAGATAAAATTAGATAATCCTTAGTTCTTGAAAAGTGTTCATGCATATATCGATTAATTTTTTTTTGATTGCTTTTTTATAGTAGCCAACTTTAGAACCCACCTAATTCTTACTGAATGGATCAAGGGATCAGTGAATATGAAAAGATATTAAGTAACAGGATTCAATGTCATCCCTCTCATCTAATCAATTGAACATGATCAAGGGAAGATTGTAAGTAAGGCCCCACCCATGAAAGTATGTAAAGTCCAAGAAAAGATTCCTAGAAATATTTTAAGTATCAGTTGTTACGAGGGGTTCTACGGGCCGTAAGTAGTTACATAGGCCGTAAGTGGTGCTCGAGGGTTGAAGGTTAGTCTTAGAGAAAGTGATAATTTCTTAACTTGGATGTATGACTTATCAGACGGCTGTAAAGTGTTTTACGAGATGTAAGTTATGTCATGGAATGTGAATCAGATAAAAAGTTTCTAAAATTCTAAAATATCATCATACAAGACTGTAGATTAGACCACAACCCATAAACAAGGTCTGGTGTTCTTGTCTGGTAAAATTCTAATGGGAGAGAATTTGACCTTTCCTGTTGTCTTATGCCTATACTATGTTGTGTTGACCTTCGAAGGGCCTCTTATCAACCTTCAAGTCTACAAGTTTCCCCCAAAGTTTTAAGCAATAAGGTATAATCTAGGGTTCTGAATTTCTCATCATTTTTCTAAGGTTTGTTCATCTCCTATAACTAAGGTATGTGGGTTTTGATTGTGGAGACCTTTCCTCCACAAGCTCAATCATTCTTCTTCCCTTTGTGATTTCTCAAGTTATGGTATTACATGATGATTTTGTGATGCCTTTTATCTGATTAAAATATGAAGCATTTTATGATGATACGCCTTTTTATTGGATTAGGCCATGAAAAGCCATTTGAAGTCTATTATTTGTATAAGGGTTTGATGATACCCTAACAAAAGATTTACTATGGTTTGGTGGGTTCCTTGAATAATGAATAAATGAATTTATTTTGGAATTCTCATGGCCTTTACTCATGATTTGCATGGTTTTAAAGTTTGTACATGAACCCATCATGATTTGAATAAAGATATAAACCAAGCATCTATGAATGTGAAGGCCTTATGGCAAGTTATATTAAATCATGAATGATACAAATTGAAGGGTTATTAAGAATATTATAAAATAATAAATCATTACAAAAGTTACGAAGCCCTATATTGATGTAATGAAGCTTTGGTTTTGATGAGCCACTCTATGAAAATATTATGATACTATGATATTTTGCATATCTTGGCTATAAGTATAATTTGAATATTCCTTGGGATTGTGACCTAGCACCGAGTTGACACCGGTAGATAACCATTATCTCATAACCATGTTTCCACCATAGGGTTGTGAATTATTTAATGGATCCATATAGCTTAAGTTACAAGATTGACAAGATAAGGTGGTCTTTTCATAAGATACATGTAGATTTAATACCAAAAAGGGTGGTGTTCCCATAAGGTTAATATTATATATATATATATATATATATATATATATATATATATATCACAAAGGGTGGTGTTCCCATGAG
>DF357366.1:55744-78255 GCA_000787875.1 Solanum virginianum | reverse complement strand
AGAATGTAGAGATAGAAAGATTTTCAAGGTAAATGGCCAAAGATTTATGCTCTACATAAGTGACATGGATGAAATTAAGATAGTTGAGGATTTGGACCTGGAAGAAGCATGAATACTGAAGATCATCTAGTCGTGCCATGACATTGAATCTGGGGCTTCTTGGGAGGCACCTAAGTTATGCCCCATTTTTCCCCCTTAATGCTTATATTATTTACTTTGAGGAAAAAGTATTTTCTTTTGGTGGGGTGTGGGATGTTATGGATTAGGGTGAAGTCTGATTAGCCTTGAGTCCACAACTTCCCTAATTTCTTATCCCAAGGTTTTCTTGTCTTGTTTTTTTTTTCTTATGGATGTTTTAATTTCTGTTAAACTAGCATATTTAGGCAGTGTCAATAATTTGTAGATATACAGTAGTTACTATCTTATGGCATATATAATCTTTAATTACTTTTTGAATGTTTTGAAATTTGGTACCCTAAAAATTTTAGAGATTGTTAGATATTATTGCAATCCTGCATATGATTATCTGGCAATGTTTGTCATGATAAAGGGAAGGCAAGTTGATGCTTGAAGCATGACCTGTGAGTCTATGATTAATTGTATATGCGATGTCATATGTGTGAGCTTATTTTTTCGCGTTCATGTATTATGTATAGACTCAGAACTTGCCTTATTACTCTAACATTGGACTAGTGATGTGGCTGATTGGGAAAAGATCTTAGGCCATTGTTCATCTAGTGAGCTCACTTTTGCCTAAATGACCTACCAAATGTTATAGTTGATCCCTTGTTTCAAATGTTGGAGCTTTTCATGTACCTATTTTTTCTTGACACTTAGCTAGCCCAGCCTTATTTTGTGAACTACCTTGATATTTGGCCCAAGTCTATCCTTGAAATGTGAACTTTGATTGAGGCTAAAACCCTAAGTTGAGAGTGGCTACTAATAGTGGCCCTAGTTTAGGGAATAGATATTGTGTACTTTACCTCAACCTAAGAGCCTAAGTTGAGGGTTGCCTTTATTGCAGTAAAGTAATTAAAATAGGGTCGTTAGTTTAGAAAGAAAGAAAGAAAATAAAAGTCATATGTTGGGTAAGAAAAAGAAAAAAAAGGTTGCCTTGGATTGAAGAGAATAACAAAATGAGTTCAAAAATAAGGGACAACTGAAAAAGAGAAAGAAATTGCCCGGGAAAAGCTTGAAAAGGAAGAACAATGGTGGATTTAATGAAAATTGTTGAGTTATGGAAGCAAGAGTGTTGGAAATTATGGTTCAAGGATAGTTTTTAGTCCCTACTTGCCTAAAATGTCATACCAAAGCCCATGAGCTTATGTTACAAGCTTTTTAAGTCATAAATTGATCCGACTCTGCCTTGTCAGTTTAGTTTTTAAGTATATGGTCAAGCCTATGATGTTGGTCATTATACATGTGAGAGTAAGAATGCTTGCACAGTCCTCAAATTTTGAATACATTTTGAGTGAGATAGAGGACCTTTTTTTCTGTGAGGGAATTTGTACTGCATGATATACATGTGACTAGTCCAGTTGTGGATTGTTGATACTCCTTCACTTGTCATAGTTGGATTGTCGAATACATCTTTGTGTTTTGGTTTGCTTAGTAGCTTTGTAATCAGGTTTTGAAACTGGGAGTTTGGTATTGAAATTGGAGTTAAATGATGTATATGCCATGAAAGTAGCTGCTATATGTTTCTCATTGTCTGTTTAGATCGAGTTGTAGCTTGAGGACAAGACACAGTTCTAAGTTGAGAGTGTTGATCTGCTGTTAAAATACAACACATTTGCTGCATAAAATAAGGGATTTTGTAAGTTCTTAATGCGACTTTTTATGGTTTTTATGTATTTTTGTGTTAGTTGTACAGAGAATACAGGTTTGCATGATTTTGGGAGAAAATTATAGATTTTGCTGAAGTACAGGACACACGAGCCACCCTATGAGTCGTAGCCCATGCTATGAGCCATAAGGTGCCCTTGTAGCATGAAACAGTGTTCAAAATTAAGAAACTGCAAAGTGAAGGTCAGCCATATGAGACCGCCCTACGAGTCATAGGTCTCATTATGACTCATATGAGTAGGGTTTGTAGCAAAGAACGGTGAGCCAAAAGTTTGGACCAAGAACTTGAGGATTAGACTACAAGAGAAGCATATGAGTCATAGCACAAGCAACGACTCGTAATAAATAGGTCATAGCAGTCAAGTTCAAAATGCTAAGTGCTGACTATGAGACCCCGATTACTACTTGTAGGCCATCTTATGAGTCATACCTGTGCAACGTACTTGCTGCGGATGTCTTTTCTATTTAATTTTTATAGTGAATTTGTAAATAGTATAAATATTTAATGGTAGGATTTTAGTAAAGAGACTTTCCAGACTTGAATATTTTGGAGATTCCACTCTAAATATTCTCTCTAGAATATTTCTAGGGTTTAGTGTAGATTTCATTTTTTTAATTTGAAGACCCATTTTGGGGGTTTGGAAAATCATATTGTACTCATCTTCCTTTAATCAAAGTTTGTGGTTTCCAACCTGAAGGTATTTTGTTCTTCATTGTTTTGGGTAAACTCCCAACTATGTCTTTTATATTCATTGTTAGTGATTTTGCCTTAGCCAAGAGTAGCTAAGCACCCACAACTTGGGTTTATGGGAACCATGAGTAGTTGACTTGAAATAACCTAGACAATGTGCATTCTTTGATTGGGATTTTCCATGTATTGTTTATTTTCCTTCATCTTGATTATTATTTGGTGGTGGCCAACACCAAACCCCACCTGCTATCACAATCCCGACCAAGGTAGTGATGAATAGGAAAAGGGAAGTCAATGATAGGATTTGATTGATGTGTTCTCGTCTAATCAACCAAATCTGACCAAGGGGAGGTTGACTGGGACAATGGGTAATGGTTAGTTGGCACACCATGGTTGCTGACCAAGTGCTATGGTGAAAATCATCCTTCATCTTCACAAGATGGCTGGAAGAACCTAAGTAACTGTCCTGCATGTGAATTGCCAATTAGGGTTATGTTTTCTAGGGTAATTGAGTCAATCAATCATGGGGAACAAAATTATTATGTTCTTCCTCAATTTGATTGTCTTCTTCCATATTTAGCGTAGTGTTTATTTTTGTTCTTCATTTTGAATCTCAAAATCCCCCCCCCAATTTTAGGGGATATAGTCATTGACACTTGAAATGATTATTAGTAGATCAACTTAGTCAAGACCCGTATTCCCTATGAATTCGACCCTAACCTTCGGTTAGGTTTATTAGTGACTGCGACTGCTTTGTTATTGAAGCGTTTACATCAAGAACCACCCTTAAGTGTTTTACATGGTCCTCCTCACTATGGGAATAGATCAAAATATCATCAATGAAGACCATCACAAATAAATCAAGGTAGGGTTTAAAAACCCTATTCATATGATCCATGAAGATAGTCGGTGCATTGATCAACACAAAAGACATAACCACAAACTCATAATGCCTATACCTAGTCTAGAAGGCCGTTTTCAGAATGTCACACTCCCTCACATTTAATTGGTGATACCCGGGTCGAAGATAAGTCTTAGAGAAGTGACTAACCCTTTGAAGTTGGTAAAAGAGATCATCAATCTTTGGTAGAGGGTACTTATTCTTTATGGTGACCCTATTAAGTTGGCGGTAGTCAATACACATTCTAAGGGAACCATCTTTGTCCTTCACAAACAACACTGGGAGGCACACTAGGAAAGACATCAAGGAACTCATTAACCACCAAAACTGACTCTATAGGAAGGACTTTGGACTCAACATCGCTAACCCTCAAAAGATGATATTGACACCCCTTAGAAATCAACTTATGGGATTTAATGTAAGAAATGAACCTACCCTTGACCACCGCATCATGACTTTCCCACTTAAGAATGGGCTCATTAGGGAATTGGAATTTAACTCTATGGGTCCTACAAATAATGGTGACATATTATGTATGCAACTAATCCACCTCAAGTATGACATCAAAATCCACCATATCTAATTCAACAAAGTCACAAGACAAGACCTATGTAATATGACTAGGGAACAATTTCTATCTACCTTTCTAGTAACAAAAGGAATAATGAAGCGATAGTGGTAGTCAGACCCATCAATGCATACACATCACAGTCAAAGGAAACTTCAAAATATTGATAGCAACATTGGGCGCCTCATCCCCTCCTTGCCTCCCTTGAAGAGCATAAAATTTATTGTGCCTTGGGGCACCACTTTGATGACCTTCCCTTCCTCCTTGGCCCTCATTAGCCCCTTGGCCTTGAGGATCATCACCTCTAATTTTTGGTTGAGCATGAGGACAACCACTAACCTTGTGCTCAAATCCACTACAACTTAAGCTAGCATTAGATTTCTTCAAACATGGGCCACCATGGCCTTTCCCACATTTTCAACATCTAGGCTTTGCCACACCCTCATCACCTCCTTGAGCTTCTTGATCAACATGACTACCTTGTTCATTAAGTCGACCATCTTCATACCTTTTTCGAGCATATGGACAATCAGCTATCTTGTGGTCCATCTAACTACACCCATAGCATGCACCCGTGTTCCTCAAACATATGCCATTATGTTTCCTCCTACACCTTTGTTATTTAGAATGAGTCACTCCACTATTGCCCCTAGGATTAGCATATCGAAGCCCACCTTCAATTCGGGCTCTCTTGGCCTTTCCCTCACCACTCTTACCATTTGGTGTCTCAATAGTACCTACCAATCGATTGAGTTAGACGGTCATGGTCTTGGCTAATACCCATAAGGCATTGCGAACCTCTACACTCGATATGTCACCATCTTGAATAGCTTGAAACATATTCTGATGTGTAATGGTTAGGAATTAGTAATAAGCCCTAGAGGACCTAGCTCTACTCGCATGATATATATCATGAAGGAGTGAAACATTTCCTAAAATGCCTCATCGCCTCTTACTCATAATCGTGGCATGCTTCACAACCATGAATAGGACTCTAATCAATGTCGTGTATTGGATATCGACAACCATTAACAACCTAGTGCTCTGATACAAAGTTTGCCATGACCCAAACCTAGGGCCTAGATGTGATAAAGTGAACAAGAAACCAGAAGGGACCCAAAACAAGCCACTTAACATATCATTATACATCCTTGGTTGCATAAGCAAGTAAACAACAACAAGAGAACATAAAATAAGGATAAATGGGCTAAGGGAGTCTTTCATGGCTTAAAAGCATATAAGAGGGAAGAGAATCAAAACTCAAAGCATCATTACATAACTTGTCCCATAAGACCTCTAGACTTACAGTTTAGCGGGACCCAAGATAACTTTCCGGGCTTAACCTCATACTCAAAAGCATACACCAAAGGAAAGAAAGTTTTTTCATAACATAAGATTAAAGACATCATCCTCGGAGTTGAGGACTCACCAAACTTGGCTTTGAAGATATTACTAGCCACGTGGAGGAGGATTATGATCAAGTAGAGCTCAGGTTCCTACATGGTAACATTATGTAGGTATAGAGTATGCATTAGTATATTTGAGTGTACTAAGTACATAGGATAAAATGCAAAAAGAGATAGGCAACAAAATAGAAATGCAAAAAGAGATAGGCAACAAAATCAAAATGCAAAATTAGGTAATGGATGGGCATATAGCAATATGACATGCATGAATGATGCTTGAATTAAACATGCTTATATAGGATATATTATATGTGTAGTAATAGACCATCATTGTAGAATCCAAGGCCTACCACTACCTTGGAAAGGCGATTGAGATATCAACCCCTCAATTGATTGATGGTTGTCATACTCTACCATCCATGGTGATTGAGGTATCAACCACTCAATTGGTTGATGGTTGTCACACCCTACCGTCTATGGTGATTAAGATATCAACCCATAAATTGGTTGATGGTTGTCACACCCTACCATATACGATGATTGAGGTATCAACCCCTTAATTAGTTGATGTTTGTCATACCCTACCATGCATAGTGATTGAGGTATAACACCCACTTAACAAGGTGTGGTCAACTTGCAACACTACTATCACGCCTAAAGTCCCGTTAAGGCGGACTAGCACCCATTGGTGATACGGCTCAGGAGAACCAACCTGTATCCATGCACTTTCTATATATATATTATAAGAGATTTCTTCATTCAACATGTCTTTAAGAAAGTAAATAGTAATAACAAGCCAAAAGGAAATGCATATGGCTAGGCCGTTGGGGCCACATTGTCTAAAGTAGGCCACATGACCATACTTTAATTTACATAGTCTATAATACCTCTAGATAAGGAAAAGTATCTAATAAGGATCGGGACAGGCCCATGCTCGACTAACTATACAATACAAAAATACAAGCTCTAGACACACAAAGTTCTGAAGCAAAATGGAGCTTGGCAACAGCAGCTGGATATCCTGTACTCCTACTGGGGAGATCTACTAGCACCTATACATGTAGCATCAAATGCGGGTCCCTCATAAGGGACATCAGTATGAGATAATGTACTGAATATATAAGGAAAGAAATACTATATGAAGTAATAACTCAAATAAAACTATGCACTGGTGTAGGATAAAAGACCACCCTTAGTCATACTGTGGGATCATGCACTCTATGTTCTTTTTATTACTTTACCTTTACTATATAATATGCGCACAACATGTAATACAAATGACCAGCTAATCAGTGATAAATCTATATCGGGATCGGCCCTGGCTAGGGACTTTCTTTCACCCCTTGGGCTACCCCTCATGATAGGATCGACCTTGGCTAGGTGATTCTTCCACCCCTTGGGTTACCACCCATTAATAGGTAATATACTTTATCTTTCAATTACTTTTGAGATGATTCTTTTGGTGGTCATAATATTGGAGTTGTAGGACTGTAAATACAACATATGACATATAAATAATCACAATAGATAACACCATAATGAAAGGAGTAGGTCACACAAATAATGAAATGCATAGGACGTAGAACAACACATGAACTTTATTTAGTAGAACAAACTCGTGTATCTTGGTATCCAAGTATATAAGAGATTTTAAGGTGACTATGTATGGAAGCATATGAACATGTGACAGAGTTGAGACATGGTTAATAGTTGTGTCAGAGTTGGTAAGTGCCTTTATGTGCTAAGGAGGGATCTATGTTTCATGCCAAATAATAAGAAATCAAGTAGCCTTACATACCTCGCTGTATGACCTCGCTATTACCTCAAGATAACCTTCACTTCCTCTATATATTTATCTACAACATAGTAGGTGATACAAATAGCATTAGCAGCCAATAGATATATCTTGGTAGCCCAATCTCATAAAAAATAACATAGGGCAGCAAGCGAATAATTATAAACCCGAGCGTATTCTTTCAACCTTTCCACCCCTAATCGTATTTTCTAATACACATTCTCATATACATATCATATGCAGCCTTTTTTAGTACCATAACAGTCTTACAACAACCCACAAATCACAACACATAACAATTCTAGGCAACATACAAATAGGTGGCATAATGTTACATCCCTTAGCTACATTTTGACGTCGACAATTTCAATCATGTTCCAACTTTAACCAAACTGTCCCCACCATATATACACATAAAAGCAGTCCTAAAATAGTTCAAAAACATTCCTCAAAATAGGTGGAGGATGTGAGACCATAGTCCTCAATCAATCAGCCCACAAGTTCCTATTACGAGCACAATTACTATATCACATAAGAACTCACTTTCGGGACTATAAAAATGGTATAGTAGCCTTTATACATCATTATAGAACCAATACTCATTAATAATAGTAGTATTCCTTCATAATTAATCCAACCAAAAAGAGAAAAGCTTCCAAATAAACAAGAAGACTTTGGCCAATATACTAAGGAATTTTTAGCCTTACTTTATTAAGCTAGTGAGGCAGCTTATTACCCCTTTCACTTGGGCCTTATTGGGTTCAAATTGGTTGGGCCTTGCCTGCCCACTTTTCCTTTTTCTCCTTACTTAGTTTTGGCCCAATTCACCAAGTGAGTTTTGTTGTACTTGGGCCCTTTTGCTATTATTCTTGGGCTGAAAATATTGTCCATTTATGAAGCTAAAACATGGGCTAAAGTTACATCCTTAACACGGACTTTATTTATAATTGAATTTGGACAACTTCAACGTCGGACCTCGTCTCCATTTAGCTAGCAAATTTAAGCTAAGCAAGTAGGTGACTCACCTGCTAGCTTCCTAAGTCCTACAAGCACCTCACTTCTCTTACTTCATTTAATATTATGATCTCCTCAATTTAACTTAAAACTTATTTACACTCGACCCTCTTCAGCGTTAGACATACATATCACCCTCTGATTTGAGATTCAAGCACTTTTAAAAATTAGCGCTAATTTGAAAAGGCATATCATATTTCATTTACATAGTACTAGTATTGTAAGATGTAGGGTGTTATATCCTCTCCCCTTAGGAATATTCATCCTCGAATGTTAGCATAATTGGATAGCTCAACCAAGTTTAAACCTTTACTTACACAAATATTTGACAACTTCCTTTTTAGCTTCAAATAAGTAAGGGTATTTTGATTTCATCGCGTCCTTGGCCTCCCGTGTTATTTCTTCTGCTTCTTGGTTTCTCTAAACTACTTTTATTAAAGCTATTTCTTTATCTCTTAGCTTCTTAACTTGATGATCTAGTATAGTAATAGGTACATCTTCATATGTCAGATCTTCTGTAACTTGTACACCTTCAATAGGAGTAATATGGAATGGGTCACCTATGCATTTTTTGAAGCATTGAGACATGAAAAACTAGATGAACCGTTAAAAGCTCTTAGGGTAGTTCTAGTTCATATGCAACCTGCCCAAACTTCTTAATTACTTTATATGGCCCTATGTTGGGCTCAGTTTTTCTTTCTTAAAAAACCTCATAACCCCTTTCATTAGAGACACCTTTAAAAACACCCAATCCCTTACTGAGAATTCCAGTCCTCTCCTTATAGCATCTGCATATGATTTGTGATGACTTTGGGCTGTTTCTAGCCACTGTTGTATTACCTTAACTTTTTCCATGGCTTGTTATACTAGATCTGGCCCAAGAAAAGTGGTTTCCTTCCATAAAAAGCTTCATAAGGTGCCATCTTGATACTTGAGTGGTAGCTATTATTATAACATATATCTCTGTATAGCCGTGACTATGTNNCCTAGATCTGGCCCAAGAAAAGTGGTTTCCTTCCATAAAAAGCTTCATAAGGTGCCATCTTGATACTTGAGTGGTAGCTATTATTATAGGTATATTAAATAAGTGGCAAATAGTCCACCCAACTACCTTTAAAGTCCAATGCATAAGCTTGCAACATATCTTCAAGTATTTGATGGTGCATTATGCTTGACCGTTTGCTTAAGGGTGGAAAGTTGTACTCAAATTCACTTGTTTCCCTAAACTCCTTTGAAGGACTTTCAAAACTTTGCAGTGAATTAAGGTCCTCAATCAGATATAATGGAGATTGGGACTCTATGTAGCTTGACTGTCTCTTTGAGGTATAGTTTGGCATACTCTTCAGCTGGATAATCACTCCTGACTGGCAAAAAGTGTGCTTACTTTGGGAGTCTGTCATCTATTACCTATATAGAGTAAAACTTTTGAAATGAGCAAGGCAACCCGGTAACAAAATCCATATTGATCATATCCCACTTCCATGTTGGAAGCTCTATACAAGAACTCACTTTCGGGACTATAAAAATGGTACCCGGTAACAAAATCCATATTGATCATATCCCACTTCCATGTTGGAAGCTCTATACATTGCATATAACCTCCTAACTTTTGGTGCTCTACTTTCACTTGTTGATTTGGACACTAAGCCACGAATTCTGCAAGGTCCTTTTTCATGCCTCCCCACCAAAATATTCCTTTCAGGTCATGAGACATCTTAGTTAATTCTATTATCCTTTTCCTTAGTCCGTTAATATCAGGCACACATAATCTATCTTGGCAATAAAGTACTCTATTTTGTGTAAGGTCAAAGCCCTTTATCATACCTTGACTCACCTTATCTTTAAGTCATTGTAAGATAGGATCCTCGAACTATTTTTCTTTCACCTCCATTACCAATGAAGACACCACAGTATCATGCACAACAACCCCTTCCTTTGAAGTCTGAAAAAGGCAAACTCCCAAACTAGCTAGTTATCATAGACCCTTAGCCACTCATTGACTTATAACGGCTTGATCACCAATATTTATGATTGCCTTATGACTCAGAGCATCGGCTACCATATTTGCCTTCCCTGGGTGGTAAAATATATCAACATTATAATCCTTTATTAGCTCTAGCAATCTCCATTGTCTTAAGTTTAGGTCTTTTTGCTTAAACATGTATTGTAGGCTCTTATGATTAGTATATATGTCAACGTGAACCCCATACAAATAGTGGCGCCATATTTTCAGAGCAAACACAACTGCTGTTAGCTCAAGATCATGTGTTGGGTAGTTTTTCCCATGTGGTCATAGTTGTCTAGATGCATAAGCAATTACCCTACCATGTTGTGTCAGTACGTACCCTAAGCCAACTCCTGAAGCATCGCAATACACTGCATACCCCTCGGTGCCTTCTGGAAGTACTAGCACAGGTGTAGAAGTTAGCTTATTTTTCAGCTCCTAGAAGCTTCTTTCACATGCATCATTCCATTGAAACTTGGTTACTTTATGTGTCAACTTTGTTAGAGGTGCAGAAATAGAAGAAAAACCTTCAATGAACCTCTTGTAATAACCTGCCAAACCTAGGAAGCTTTGAACTTCCGTGGGTGTCGTTGGCCTCGGCCAATCTTTCACAGCTTCTATCTTTTGTGAATCAACCCTTATTCCCTTATCAGACACAATATGACACAAGAATGCCACTGATTTTAGCCAAAATTCACATTTAGAAAACTCGACATACAACTATCGATCACGAAAAATTGGTAATACTTGTCGTAAGTGATTTATGTGGTCCTCTTCTGATCTTGAATATACCAAAATATCTACTATAAATACTATCACAAACACATCCAAGAATGGCTTGAATACCCTATTTATCAGATCCACAAAAATTGTTGGTGCATTCATTAGCCCAAATGACATAACAAGAAATTCAATGTGACCATAGCGTGTTCTGAAAGCAGTCATAGGTATATCTTTCTCCTTCACCCTCAAAAGATCTTAATTCCTCCTTGGTAGAATTGAAGGCCTTGGTAAAAAAGGGCAAGGTGGAGGTTTTCTCTAAGGGGGAGATAGTGTCGTTAGGTACCAAGGTAGGTTGTGTGTGCCTTATGTTGGTGGTTTGAGGGAGAACATCCTTGACTAGGCCCATAACTCATCTTATTCTATCCACCTCGATTCCATCAAAATGTATAGAGACTTGAGAGATATGTGTAGGTAGAGAGGCATGAAGAGGGACATTGCCAAATTTATTTCTGGTTGTCATAGTTGTCAACAAGTCAAAGCCGAATATCAAAGTTTGGGTCACCTGACCCAAGACATTGAGGTTCCTACTTGGAAGTGGGAAGAGATAAATATGGATTTTGTGGTTGGGATGCCCAAGACTAGAAAGGGTTTTGATTTTATTTGGGTTGTGGTTGATAAAATAAAGATTATGCAAGGTTGTACATTCATGAGTTGGTAAAGTTGCATGGGATTCCTTTTTCTATCATACTGGATCATGGGGCATAATTCACTTCACACTTTTGGAGGTACTTTTAAAGGGGTCTTTGTACAAGAGTTAAGCTTAGTTGGCCTTTCACCCTCAAACAGATGGCCAAGCTAAAAGAACTATCCAAACCCTTGATGATATGCTTAGACCATGTGTGTTGGAGCTTAAAGGTACCTAGGATGATCATATTCCATTGATTGAGTTTGCCTACAACAATAGCTATGATTCTAGCATCGGTATGGCTCCTTTTGAGGCCCTCTATGGTAGGCATTGTAGATCACTGGTTGGTTGGCTTGAGGTTGGTGAGGTGGCTTTGTTGGGACCAGATCTAGTTGTGGAAGCTCTTGAAAATGTGAAAATGATTAGAAAAAGGTTGAAGACAGCCCAAAGTCATCAAAAGTCTTATGCCGACTTGAGAAGAAGGGATCTTGAGGTTAAAGTTAGTGATTGGGTCTACTTAAAGGTGTCACCCTTGAAGGGTGTGATCCATTTTGGTAAGAAAGGCAAGTTTATCCCAAGATACATGGGTCCTTATAGGGTGATGAGAAGGGTTGGCAAGGTAGCTTATGAGTTGGAATTGCCTAGAGGAATAGATTTGGTTCATCTGGTGTTTCATGTGTCCTTGTTGAGGGAATGCGTGGGTGATCTGAATATCATTATGCCTGTTGATGTTGTGGATGTTGTCGAAGATAATTTGACATATGAAGAGGTTGTGGTTCAGATTTTGGATGGGCAAGTAAAGAGATTGATGAAAAAAGAGGTGGCTTTCATTAATGTTCTTTGGAGGAATTAACCGGTTGAAAGTGCTACTTGGGAGGCCGAAGTGGACATGCAAAAGCAATATCATTACTTTTTTCACTACACTCAAGCCTAAGGTATTGATCTAAGACTTTATATGATCTCAAGTCTTAAGTTCAGCCCTCACGTCATTGTATATGTTTATGTTTAAATTGACTAAGTTCATGATGATTTTACACTTATGATGAAAATTTTTAAATGATGTTTAAGGGAATTATTGCATTCTTATGTGGGTGGAAATTATCATGGTTATGTCTCTCATATACATTTCTTTGACATTTAGGGACGAATGTTCCCAAGGGAGAGATATTAAAACGACCCCAAAAAGTGCCTGAAATGTGCCTCGAAAGTGGTCAAAATCATAATTTCCATACATCTCAAACTTCGTGCATGATATCAAAAATTCGACTATATATTCTTGTTCAGGGGGTCATTTTGAGTGAAAAATGGGTCTAATCCCGATTTAAGAGCAAACGATTAGTAATTTTGATTTTCCAAAAAATAAATTCCAGAGAGCTTTTCGCGCCCCTGGCACGATGCACCAAGGGCGGGTACTAGTGTAATTTTTCTGGCCAGTTTTTTCTTCGATCCAAGACTTTTAATTCTTGGGCCTAAGTGTTCCCAAACATAAAATTCCTATACTTAACCATTTTTCACCATCATATCATTCAAAACAGTTCCCAATACTCATTCCAAAACTTAGCCAAATATTTTACTCCTAAACTCAAGTCTCAAAACCCTCTCCGGATCTAAGGATTTCCTCTCAAGCTTCCAGTCTCCACCTCATATCTTCATCAAGGTCATCTCCAAATCTAATGTATGTTGGTTCCTTTCATGGGTTACTTCCACCCATGATACCCAAGGTCTCTTTTACTCAAAATTGCATGATTTAGTATTGATTTATTCATAAGTCTTATCTATTATGAAAATCATTGCACTCCATGTTAGGGTTCATGAAATAGTGAATGTTTTACCATGTTTTGAGCTATGAATCTAAGCTCTATTGTAAGATTTGATGAGGGGTTTTGATGTATATTGCTTCAAGGTATTACTAATTATCTTTTGAAGGTTTTACATTGGATATACTAGCATGAATTTACTTTTGAATTGCATGGTTTTACAATAGAAGTGCACACCCTCTAAGTGTTTGACAAAATATCCGATTATGGATTCTTCAGGAATTGAAGGCTCAATAGATGTCTTATGAGTTGAAAGATTATATGATGATTGTATGATAATTAAATGATGATAAAATGATTATGAAAGATATGATGATGAAAGGAACGTATGAATATGATGATTACATGATGATAAGAAGAATGTATGGCTAAGATGACTATATATTGATGAGAGGAATGTAGATGTATATATATAATATTATCTTTTTACTGTTGGGGATGACCAAGCCTAGCTTGGGGGGTTCTAGGCCTGGGGAACCTGTTAAGGGGTTGATCCCTCGATCCCCTAGCTCAGGGGGTTGTAGGCTTGGGTAACCTTGTTGGAGCTAGGTATCCATCAACCTTGTTGGGGATTTCTACTCCATCAACCCATTGAGGGGTTTGTACTCCATCAACCATGTTTGGTGTTTGTACCCATCAACCAGTTAAGGGGTTTATACTCTATCAACCTCATGAAAGGTTTTGTACCTTATGCGCCTCTCCAAGGAGGTGGTAGCCCTTGGATCACACTAAGTATGGCCACTCCCTAGACATGCATTATGTTCTATGAAAGTATGAATTATTTCAAGCATATTTCATTCACGTCATATTGTCATATGCTCATCTATTGACTAATTAAACATTTTGATTATGATGCCTATCTATTGTTACATTGCATTCTACATACTTAGTACATTCAAACATACTAATGCATACTCTATGCCTACATGTCTTCACCATATAGGAACCAATGTACCGCTTGATCATCCTCCTCCTCCACATGGCTAGTACGGCTTCTACAAGCTTCTTGGTGAGTCATCCATTCGAGGGACGTTACTTATGTTCTCTTGCTATGTATTAAGACTTTCTCTCTTGACTTATGCATTGAATATGAGGGTAATACTGGTTACTTTGTCTTTGCCCCTGCTCTTATTTATGTAGCAGAGGTGTTGTTAGAACCTTATGATGTATTAATGTTATACGCTCTTGAGCTTACTATGTTTCTATGGTATAAAAAATGTCCCTTAGTCCCATATTCCCTTTTTACTAACTCTTCTTGATGTTTTAATGCTTTCGAGACCAAAGATGTGTAATGATATGTTAAGAGGCTTGTTTAGGGTTCCCCATTCATCCTATCACATATAGGCCCTAGGTTTGGGTTGTGACATTTAAGGTGGCATTTCTCAACCAGTTCTTCTGTCTTGAGCTTAGGGAGGCCAAAATAATTGAGTTTATGAATTTGAAGCAAGGGTTAATGAGTCTGAGGGAGTATGCCCTCAAGTTCAACCAACTCTATGAATATGCTCCATACTTGGTTGCCGACTTGAGGTTTAGACTGAACAAGTTTGTGATCGGTGTATTTGATTGAACAAATTGGTAACAAAAAGTTTCACTTTGGGCAATACAAAAAAATTATCCAAGGCCAAGGAGCATGTTCCAAAGTTCATTAGGACTCCACAAATCAATCTTGATGATCATGAAGATCATGAGGACATGGACGATGATGATGAAGAAAATGATAAGGAGTATATGGCTTCCCCAAAATTTAAGGAAGACAAAGTAAGCCAATAAAATGTTGTTCAAAAATCAGTTGTTGTTCAAGCTATAGAAGCATCATCAATTAGTAAAAGTAATAATATTGGCAAAACAATGGTAGAAAAGGACAACATGGAAGAAAGAAAAAGAAAGAAAGAATCATGTTCCTACTCCTGCTCCTCCTGGCAGTGGTACTAACATGGCAGTTTGGTACTCCTCATTAACCAATTCACGCACTCCCAACATAAAATTTTTCATCCTTGACCTCGACTCAACAACAAATTAAGAGGCATACTTGGAGAGTCGGTTGAACTTGAGGGCATACTCCCTCACACTCATGGAACCTTGCTTAAGGTTCATAAACTACATTATTTTTAGCCTCCCATAGTTTGATAGAAAAGAACCAGTTGAGAAATGTCACTTTGAACTCCTCCCAAAGGATAACAATATCATTCTCCTTCTCCATCTTCCATTAAATGAACCAAATTTGAGTCTCCCCTTTGAGTTGGTACGGGGCCAACTCTGCCTTTCCCTCCAAGCTAACCCCATTATAGACAATACCTTATATATTTCATCAATGAATTCTTGCGGATCCTCATCTACCTTTGACCCATGGAACTCTGGTGGGTTCATTCTAGTAAAATCCCTCACCCTTGATGCCAGAGTAGGAGCATGAGAGGCTTAGGCCTTTTTGTTGATTTGGTTGGTCATAGCATGGGCCAACATAGCAATAGCATCACGGAGTTCCTCGTTGCCTATCCTTCCTTCTTGAGGAGCTTAAGGGGTGGGAGGAGTGGGTTGCACCTTTGGTGTATGAGCTCTTCTTCCTCTTGGAATCACCATGATCTAGAATAGCAAAGAACATTCGTTATTGGAAAAACTTTAACTTAACTTCTATCGCATGTATAGACCTTGAAGAAGGGAAACATTTTCTAAAACGCCTCGTAGCCTCTTACTCATAGTTGTAGTGCACTTCATAACCATGAATAACACTCTAATCGATGCGGTGTATTGGATTTTGAGGACCATTAACAACCTAGTACTCTGATGCCATGTTTGTCATGACCCAAGCCTAGTGATTAGATGTGACATGGCAAATGGGAACCTGAAGGAATCCCAAACAAGCCTCCTAGCATATCAATCACACATCCTTGGACGCGAAAGCAAAATAACAACAACAAGAGATAAAAATAATGGAAAAGGGACTAAGGGATGTCTTTAATAATCATAAAACTACTCAAGAATCAATCCCAAAGTATAAATACATCAATTATTCCAACAACACCTCTAAACATAGATTGGAGAGGAGGCCAGGACACTTTCCAGGCTTACCCTCATAGTATCAAGTGTTCAATATAAGGAAATAACAAAAGAAAATGGTAACATAGATAGCATCCCCGAACTTGAGGACTCACCAAATCTTATCTCCAAAGCACCGAACCAGCCACGTGGAGGATCATCGAGAGATGCTCTAGTTCTTACAAGGTAACATTATGTACGCATAGAGTATGCGTTAGTAGTGCATAGAGTATGTATTAGTACATTTGAACTGCTAAGTATGTAGGACACAATCAACAAGACATAGGCAACATAGTAAAAATGCATAATCATAAGCAATGGATAAGTATAATATCAATATAACATACATGATCAATGCTTGAGGTAAAACATGTTTGTAAATCGAATAACTTGCTAATATAGGTTACATGTGTAGGAAGAGACCATATCACATAGCCCAAGCAACAATTACTCAGACTCCAAGGCATGACACCCCATTGGAAGGTGATTGAGGTATCTACCCCTCAACATGGTAGTATGGGCATGCCACCCCCGATAAGGTGATTGAAGTAAATATCCCTCAACAAGGTAGTACGGGTATGCCACTCCCCGACAAGGTGATTGAGTCTTGTCATCCCCTCAACAAAGTGATTGGGCATTCCACCCCCCAATAAGGTATGGTCAACTTGCAACACTATAGATACTTTTCATAGATTCAATACATACATACAATCCCTTAATCATCATAAAGTCACTTGACTTGTAAACTATGCAATTGATCATCAATAACACAAGAATCCTTGTCAAGACATTTTATCAAACACTTGGAGGGTGTGTAATACTAGTTCAAAATCATACAATTGAAGAGTGAAATGATATGAGTAAACTAAATGTAAATCAATGCACCAACACATAGTAAAACTCTCATGTAAGATACCTTGAAATCCCTTATCAAATCTCATAATAGATTATAGTTTCATAGCTCAAAACATGCATAGTAACAATAGATAAACCATCTCATAGTATAAGCTTGAAATAGGTAGACATGTGTTTTCAATCAATACTTCATAATACTCCAACATAATCATAATCCATAGTAAGTAATACCCATAAGTAATACAACTTGAAAATATGCAATTTTCATAAAAAAGAAGGTTGGACTCCAAGGGTGAAAGGACCCAATGGATGAAACCCACATACCTCAAACTTGGCTTTTCTTGATGTAGTCTTGAAGGAGACTTGAAGCTTGAATTGAGTTCTTGAGATCCAAAATTAAGCTTGGAACACTTGAATTTGGATGAAATATTTGGTTAAGCCTTAGAGAGGGCTTTGAGAGAGTTTTATGAGTGATATAGAGTTGAAAAATGACTAAGTATAGGTGTTTTTATGCATGAGAAGGCATAGGGCCAAGACCCCAATGTTTTAGGTAGAAACTAAAAAATTAAGGAACTATGAGCACACCTCTGTGATAGGTCCCCATCGCAGAGGCATCGCGGATGCCCACTGAAAATCAAAATTTTGGCGAAAATCAAAATTTTGGCAAAAATCATCTTTCACTATGGGTCTTCTATAATTTGGGTTATACCTATTTTCCACTCAATTTTCCCCCCTAATCAATAATATAAATTTAGATTTTTAATTTCACACATGGATTTTGAGATAAATGCAAATTACAATTATGGGCACTTTCGAGGCACATCTGAATTCGAACTTAGCAATATCCCTCTTCATACCAGCCCACCAATACAACTCCCTCAAGTCTTTATACATCTTTGTGGAACCGGGGTGAATAAAGTAAGATAAATTATGGGCCTCATTCAAAATCAACTCTCTCAAGTCATCAACATTAGGCGCACATAACCTACCTTGGTACCTAAGGGCACCATCTCCCCCTTGGTAGAAAACCTCCACTTTACCATCCTTCACGAAGGCTTTCAACTCTAGCAAGGTGGGGTCAAGATCTTGTTTTGACTTTACCTCCTCTATCAAAGAAGATTTAGAACTATTAACAACCACCACACCGCCTTTTTTAATTTCGTCCAACCTAGACAACCAGTGAACTTCCCTACCCACCTCCTTACAACCATCATCAATATGAGCTAGGCTACACATGGACACTCTACTTAGAGCATCGGCCACAACATTACCTTTGCTGAGATGGTAATGTACACTCATGTCACAATCTATAAGGAGTTCTACCCATCTTCTTTTTCTCAAATTAAGGTCTTTTGGTGTGAACACATATTGGAGACTCTTGTGGTAGGTAAACACATCAACATGAACTCCATACAAATAGTGACGCCAAATTTTCAAAGCAAACACCACAACTGCCAATTCAAAATCATGGGTGCGATAATTCTGCTCATGTACCTTAAGTTGCCTAGAAGCATATGCTATCACCTTGCCATTTTGCATCAAACAACACCCCAAACCAATTCTTGAGGCATCACAATAAACCACAAACCCTTCCAACCCTTCCGGTAGAGCCAAGATAGGATCAGAGACAAGCTTATCTTTCAATGTTTGAAAACTCTTTTCATATTCATTGGTCCACATGAATTTTGCATTCTTTTGGGTCAACTTTGTCATAGGGGAACTAATAGAAGAGAATCCATTCATAAATCTCTGGTAGTAACCCGCCAAACCCAAGAAACTCCTAATATTTGATAGAGTCAAGGGTCTAGGCCAATTTCTTATCACCTCCATCATCTTAGGATCCACCTTAATGCCATCACTCAACACCACTTGTCCTAGAAAAGCAACCTCTTTCAACCAAAACTTATATTTTTCATATTTAGCAAACAACCTCTCATCTCTCCTGATTTGCAACACCACCCTCAAGTGATTCACATGCTCTTTCTCACTCTGGAAATAAATCAATATATCATCAATAAGGACCACCACAAACATATACGAAAAGGTAGGGTTTGAAAACCCTATTCATCAGATCCATAAATATAGCCAGTGTGTTAGTCAACCCAAAACACATTACCACAAATTCAAAGTGCCCATACCTAGTTTGAAAAGTCATCTTCAGAATATCACACTCCCTCAGCTTCACTTGGTGGTATCTAGACTAAAGATCAATCTTAGAAAAGTGACTAGACCCTTGTAGTTGATCAAAAAGGTCATCAATCCTTGTTAGAGGGTACTTGTTCTTTATGATAATCCTATTAAATTACCGGTAAGCAATGCATATTCAAAGGGAACCATTTTTCTTCTTTACAAACATTGGTGCACCCCAAGGTGACTTGCTAGGCCTTATAAAACCCTTCTCTAACAAATCCCTCAATTAATCCTTCAATTCCTTCAATTCCGTTAGGGCCATACGATAAAGTGGAATGGAAATTGATTGTGCACTGGGAAAGAGGTCTATACCAAAGTCTATTTCCCTTTCGGGAGGAACACCGGGAAGCTCATCGGGAAAGACATCAAGAAACTGATTAAACATTGGAACCGACTCAATAGGAAGGACTTTGGACTCGACACCCCTAACCCTCACAAGATGATAAAGGCAACCCTTAGAAATCAACTTATTGGCTTCAAGACAAAAAATGAATTTATCGTTGACCACCATATTATAACTTTCCCACTCAAGGACAGGCTCATTAGGGATTTGGAATTTAACCTTACAGGTTCTACAATCAATAGAAGCATAATATGTATGTACTCAATCCATCCCAAGAATGATATCAAAATCCAGCATATTTAATTCAACAAAATCTTAAGGCAAGACCTTATGCAATATGAATACTAGACAATATCTATAGACTCTTCTAGCAACAATGGACTCACCAAGGGGGGTAGACACTTCATAAGGTTCACAAAATAATCTAGGATGCACATGAAGCTTTTTGGCAACAAAAAGAGTAATGAAAGAAAGAGTAGCACCTGAATTTATCAATGGATATACATCATAATCAAAAACCTTTAACATACCGGTAAAGCTCCAAGCCAAGTCTATTTACCCCTAGAGTGGTATGGTTTAGATCATCGATAGTCATCCTCAAAATTTCTTGTATTCCATGGACAGTGTCTCAACTTGTGATCCTTAGTGCCAAACTTGAAATATGCACTCAAATCGGCCAAAAAATCTCCCGAATAGTACATTCCACACTTGTTGCACATAGGAGAATCTTGAACACCAACACCTTTGCCCTTCCTTTGAGCATATGGACATTCAACAACCTTGTGGCCCATTTTTCCATACCAAAAGCATGCACCTGTGTTCCTCCAACATGTGCCACTATGATATTTCCCACATTTTGGGCACCTAGGATATGTCGCCCCACCCTTGCCACCGGGCTTAACATATGGAAGCCTAGTTTTAAATTGAGCCCTTCTCCTCTCTTCCCTTAAGGCCACCGGGCAATCTATTATATTATGGCTAACACTGCCACACATGAAACAACCTTCGGTGCCCACCAAATATCTTTCTTTATGCTTCTTGCCACACCCTTAACAAGTGGCAAAAGGGATCATTTACTTCTTTTACTTGGGAACCAGTAGACTAGTAGAAGATATGGTACCATCAACTAGAGACCTCTTAGCCTTCCTCTCCCCCCTCTTTTTCCTTGAAGTCTCAAGGGCATCCACTTGTAGATTAAGTTGAGTGATTACAACCTTGGCCAATAGCCATAGAGTATTACGAACCTCCGCATTCGACATGCCGTCGTTAGGAAGTTGACCCTCAACTTGGAGATGGTTACTGTCCTGTCCACTATTTTGAATAGCTTGAAACATATTCTTAAATGTAATGGTTATCGATCAGTAATAAGCCTTAGGGGACTTACCTTCACCACATGACATAGATCATGATGAAGTAAAATATTTCCTAACACGGCTCACAGCCTCCCATTCATAGTTGTGGTGCACTTCACAACCATGAATAAAACTCTAATCGATATGGTGTGTTGGATTTCTCAAGATTATTAACAACATAATGCTCTAATACCATGTTTTTCAGGACCCAACCTAAGGCCTAGACGTGTCAACACGAATGGGAACCCGAAGGGACCCCAAATAAGCCTCTTAGCATATTATGTACACATCCTTGGTCGCGAAAGCAAATAAACATCAGCAAGTTATATGATTAAAAAGGGAAGTGGGACTAATAGAAGTCTCTAATAATCACAAAAACATAAAAGTTGTCATGACCCAACCTATGGGCCGTGACTGGTACCCGATTGGGGCACCCGAACCAACTTACTAATCCAAACTCAGATTATAATCACTATACTTATTTACAGAAATTTCGGCAGAGTTTCCTCTGTTTTACTAACTAGCCACCTGAAATTCGAAAGTTCCAACAAACAGGACAGACAGATCAACATACATATCCATATATGTACGGGCCGACAAGGTCACCTGGACTGACATAACCCATACTCACAGGAGTCCACAAACCTCTATACAGACATACTGACAAATAAGATGGGACAGGACCCCGTCTTACCCAAAGTGAACAAAGTGTAATATAATAAAATAGTAAGTATACAAAATGTAGCTCCGAAGCCTCTATACAAACATACTGATAAAAGAGACGGAACAGGGTCCTGTCATACCCAAAAGTGAATATAGTCCAAAGTAATCAAAATAGAAAATGTACCAAAAGTAGCACCGAAGCAAGGGAGCTTGTCAGACTGCAAACAAAGGTCCTAAGTTGGAGGCACTTTACCTTGTATGTCTGAACCTGCAGGTATGAAATGCAGCCCCCAAAGAAAGGGGGTCAGTACGAAAGATATATCCAATATGTAAAGCGGAAAGCACAAATATAACTGAGTGTAATAATCAACAGAAGTACAGGAATCGAGCTCATGTGCAATATTAGACAAACTATCTTTTTTTGGATTTTTCAAATGTCAAATGGATGCATATCAGACAGGAACGATAGCGCCCTCCATACTTGCGCCATACCACAGGATCACACCTGAAAGCTCAAATCTCCAAACAATCTTCAACACAAAGTACAAATGTAGGATAAGTGAGCCGGCGTCCCTGAACTCAGTTATCCTGTAGTAAATGTGACATAAAGCCACCAAACCAAAGA
>DF357366.1:5250-53652 GCA_000787875.1 Solanum virginianum | reverse complement strand
AAAATAACTTGGTAAATAAAACTTGGACCAATCACCATGCCCCATATATGAAAATTCTAGAATTTAATTTCCAACATATAAACATATAAATAAAGACTTAAAATTCTTGGTCTTGCAAATGTACACATGTTCATATAAACATCCATAAATTTCTACTCACATACTTAAAGAAAATTCCAACTTAAATTCTCCATTTCTCCTAAATTACACTTAAGTATAGAATTTTCCAAAAATTATAATATTGGTCCCCAAAGTTCGAAATGATTCCAAAACATCAATTTACGGGCTCTAACATTCCCTCCCTCAGAAACATTCATCCTCGAATGTCATACTAAGTAAATGAGTTCTTATTCTCATAACATAGCATCCAACACAATACTTAACTATCACATTTCTCACTTAAAGGAAAGAGTTAACTGAAGATGTGAGAAACAATTGGGGGTATTTCTTCTTCATAAGCTCCTCTGCTTTCCAAGTCATCTCTTCTCTATTATTATTGCGCCAAAGCACTTTAACTGAGTCTACTTCCTTATTTCTTAGCTTTCTGACTTGATGATCCAATATAGCCACGAGTTGTTCCTCATAAGTTAGCTCCTCAGTAACCTGAATATCATCAACAAGAATTACTCTGGAAGGATCACCAATACACTTACGGAGCATGGAAACATGGAATGCCGAGTAAACACCTCCCATATCAGCTGGCAGCTCTAACTCATAGGCAACTTTGCCTATTCTGCAAACAATCTGATATGGACCAATATACCTTGGACTAAGCTTTCCTTTCTTCCCGAATCTCATAACACCTTTCACATGAGATACCTTCAGAAATACCCAGTCTCTAACCTCAAACTCTAACTGTCGATGACAGTTATCTGCATAAGATTTCTGCTGGCTCTGAGCTGTTAATATTAACTCTAACTTGTGCAATATTAACAATTTTCCACCATAATAATCACTGTCAACAGGAGCAAGAGTAGGAGGAGGATTGTTTCTTTCTTTTTTCTTTTTTCCACCTCATCCTTTTATCCTTTTTCCTTTATCAGTATTATTACTCTTACTAATTTATGGTGTTTTTATAGCTTGAACAACAACTAATTTTTTAACAATATTTTATTTGCTAAGTTTGTGATCCTTAAATTTTGGGAAAGGAACATACTCTTCATCATCTTCTTTATCATCATTGTTACATCCTTGTGATCTTCACGATCATCAAAATTGATTAATGGAGTCCTGTTGTACTTTCGAACAAGCTCTTTGCCTTTGGATAATTTATTAGAATTGTCCAAAGTGAGAGTCAATTGACAACTATAGATTAGTCCTTTTTTATGTGTATGTTGAATTTCTTAACTTTCTCATGTTCAAAATACTTTGAATTTCCTTAGTGAATAAAAAGTGTACTAACTCTTGTGATCACTTATTTAAGGTTAAGAGTAGTGCTGGATGTGTTATTGAGTCCTCAAAGAAAAACAAAAGTATTAAACCATTTGATGGGTTGAATGACTTATGGAAATCATTGAACAAATTGGTAACAAAAGGTTTCACTAAGGGAATTCAAAGTATTTTGAACACGAACAAATTAAGGATCTCAATTGACTCTCACTTTGGACAATTTCAACAAATTATCCAAGGCCAAAGAGCTTGTTCGAAAGTTCATCAGGACTCCACTAATCAATCTTGATGATCATGAAGAATATGAGAACGTGGATGTTGATGATGAAGAAAATGACAAGGAGTATACTTCCCCAAAATTTAAGGAACACAAAGTTAGCAAATAAAATGTTGTTCAAAAATCAGTTGGTTTTCAAGCTATAAAAGAACATCCATTAGTAAAAGTAATAGTACTGACAAAAGAACAGAGAGAAAAGGACAATGTAGAAGAAAGAAAAATGAAACAAAGAATCCTGCTCCTGCTCCTACTGGCGGTGGTGGTAGAAAAAATATTAATATGACAAAAGTTGGAGTTATTACTAAGGTAGCAGGAGGTCCTGGTACAAGTAGTGGTAGTACTCAAGTACTAAATGAAAGAGTCCATCACATTTGATTAAATTTGCTTGCATGTGATAAGCAGTGAGTTTAATTCAATCCTTTTTATTTTTTTGTTGAGTAATTTATTTTTTGGTTCCCAGGAAATAGTCCCTCTACTTCTATGAGATAGTGGTAAATTTTGCGTACATTCTACCTCCCCAGACCCCACTTCTAAGATTCCACTGGGTATGTTGTTGTTGGATAATTTTTTGATTTGCTCTTTTTTTTTATAGATATTTTGATATATTATTTATTTATTAACATTTTCAAAATCTTGAATAGTTTATTATTTGTACTTGTGTTTCTCGATCTTAAATTTTGTTAAGTTTTGGTTACTTTATTTCCAATGCATTTCATAAATCTCATGAAGCCCAAGGTTAATGAGATGGTCTATATATCTTCGTGGTAACTAGAGGTAAAGTTGCCTACATTATAAATGCAATTTTTATATTGATGTGACGTACACGTGCAATGCACTACCCTTAAACTAGTAATAATATAGATACAGTATTGTTGTTGTTGTTATTATTGTTGTTGTTGCTGCTGTTATTGTAGTTGTTGTTGTTGTTATTGTTTGTGTTATTGGTGTTGATGTTGTTATTGTTGTTGTTGTTATTGTTGTTGCTGCTGTTATTGCTATTGTTATTGTAGTTGTTGTTGTTGTTATTGTTTGTGTTATTGGTGTTGATGTTGTTATTGTTGTTGTTGTTATTGTTGTTGCTGTTGTTGCTATTGTTGTTACTGTTATTGCTGTTATTATTATTATTGCTATTGTTATTGTTGTTGTTATTGTTGTTGTTGCTGTTATTGCTATTGTTATTGTTGTTGTTGTTGTTGTAGTTGTTGGTGTTGGTATTGTTGTTGTTGCTAGTGCTATTGTTGTTGTTGTTATTGTTTCTACTATTGTTGTTGCTGCTGTTATTGTTGTTGTTGCTGCTGTTATTATTGTTGTTACTGTTGTTATTGTTATTATTGTTCTTATAACTATTGATGTTGTTGCTATTGCTGTTGTTGCTACTGTTGTTGTTGTTGTTAATATTGTTATTAGTGTTGCTATTTTTGTTACTGTTGCTGTTGTTGCTACTACTGCTATTGTTATTACTGTTGTTATTGCTGTTGTTGCTGCTGGTGTTGTTGCTGTTGTTGTTGTTGTTGCTATTGTTGTTGCTGTTGTTATTGTTGTTGTTATTGTTATTATTATTGCAGTTATCGTTGTTGTTGTTAGTGTTGTTATTGTTGTTATTATTATTGTTATTATTGTTGCTATTGTTATTGTTGTTATTGCTATTATTATCATTATTGTTGTTGTTATTATTATTGTTGTTGTTGCTATTATTGTTGTTATTGTTATTGTTGTTTGTTTTTATTGTTGTTGCTGTTGTTATTATTATTGGTGGTATTGTTATTGTTGTTGGTTGTTATTGTTGTTGCTGCTATCTGTTATTGTTATTGCTATTGTTGTTGTTATTGTTGTTGTTGCTATATCTGTTATTGTTGTTGCTGGTGTTATTGCTGCTGTTGTTATTGTTGTTATTGCTGTTGTTGTTATTATTATTGCTATTGTTATTGTTGTTGTTGTTATTGTTATTATTGTTGTTGTTGTTGTTATTGTTATTGTTGTTTTATATACATTATTATTGTTGTTGTTGTTGATATTATTATTATTGTTGTTGTTGCTATTGCTATTGTTGTTGCTACTATTGTTGCTATTATTGTTGCTGCTGTTATTGTTATTGTTGCTGTTATTATTGTGGTTGATGTTATTGTTGTTGCTGTTGCTGTTGCTCTTGTTGTTGTTATTGCTTTTTTATTGTTGTTATTGTTGATGTTGTTATTGCCTTTATTGTTGTTGTTACTGTTGTCGTTACTGCTGGTGTTATTACTGTTGCTGTTGTTGTTATGATTGTTGTTGTTGCTGTTGTTAATTTTGCTGCTGTTGTTGTTGGTGCTGTTATTGTTGGTGGTGGTGGTAGTGGTGGTGATGGTGGTGGTGGTGTTGTTGTTGGTGGTATTATTGTTGGTGTTGTTGTTGGTGTTGTTGTTGGTGGTGGTGGTGGTGTTGCTACTGTTGTTGCTGTTGTTGTTGGTGTTATTGTTGTTGCTACTGTTGTTGTTGTTGCTACTGTTGTTGTTGTTGCTGTTGTTGTTGTTGCTACTGCTGTTGCTGTTGTTGTTGCTGTTGTTGCTGTTGCTATTGTTGTTGTTGTTATTATTATTATTATTGCTTTTGTTATTGTTGTTATCCTATTGTTGTTGTTATTGTTGTTGTTATTGATGTTGTTGTTATTGTTATTGCTGTTATTGTTGTTGTTGTTGTTTGTTATTGTTATTATTGTCCTTCTTATTGTTGTTGCTGCTGTTGTTATTGTTGCTGTTGTTGTTGTTTGTTGTTGTTTGTTGTTGTTATTGTTGTTGCTGTTGTTGCTGTTGCTGTTACTGCTGTTGTTGTTACTGCTATTGTTATTGCTGGTGTTGTTGCTGCTATTGCTGTTACTACTATTGTTGTTGCTGGTGTTGTTGCTGCTATTGCTATTGCTAGTGTTATTTTACTGTTGATGTTATTTTTATTGCTGTTGTTGTTGTTGTTATTGATGTTGTTGTTGCTGCTCCTGCTGTTGTTGCTATTGTTGTTGCTGTTGTTATTGTTGTTGCTGTTGTTATTGTTATTGTTGTTGTTGCTGTTGTTGTTGTTGTCGTTGCTGTTGTTGCTACTGTTGTTGCTACTGTTGCTGTTGCTGTTGTTGTTGCTGTTGCTGTTGTTGGTGTTGTTATTGTTGGTGTTGCTATTGTTGTTGGTGTTGTTGTTGTTGTTGTTGTTGTTGTTGGTGTTGCTGTTGTTGTTATTGTTGTTATTGTTGCTACTATTGATGTTGTTGGTGTTGGTGCTATTGTTGTTGTTGTTGTTGTTGATGCTGCTGTTGTTGTTGTTGTTGTTGCTGTTGTTGTTGGTGGTGGTGGTGGTGGTGTTGTTTTATTGGTGTTGTTGTTGTTGTTGTTGCTGCTGCTGTTGTTGTTATTAAAGAACATAGTAGCCAAGGCTCTATTTTAAGTCCAATTATTCCACCAAATACTGCAATCTCCCTCATTGACTCCCCAAATAATAATAAGTTCATAGTACACATGTATACGGTAGAAAATAAGCCTATACATATATGTATGTAGATCATGTTCATTCTCGTCCGACTAATTCGTCTGGATGGTAGACAATAAGCCACTATGATTGGACCACTGTATCGTTGTCCAAAGGGAGTCAATTAACAACTATAGATTGCTCCTTTTTTATGTATATATTGAATTCTTTAACTTGTTCTTGTTCAAAATACTTTGAATTCCCTTAGTGAATAAAAAGTGCACTAACTCTTGTCATCTCTTGTAGAAGGTTAAGAGTAGTGTTAGATATGTTGTTGAGTCCTCAAAGAAAAATAAAAGTATTGAACTATTGGATGGGAGAATTTAATCTTAAGCTTTTGATGACTATTGCCTATCAATTGGGATAAGAACTGAACATCTCATTGCTCATGTTCATACTCGAAATGGGTTTACAGAGTCATTTTTTAAGCGCCAACAATTGGTCGCAAGACCACTTCTTATGAAGACGAAATTTCCCACTACTGTTTGGGGTTACACTATCTTACATGCAACAGACTTATTCATCTCAGACCGAATAATTATAATAAATACTCTCCATCACAATTAGTATTTGGTCACGAGCCTAATATCGCTCATCTATGAGTCTTTGGTTGTTTGGTATACGTGCCTGTAGCACCGCCGCAATGTACTAAGATGAGCCCTCAACGAAGGTTAGGAATATATATTGGGTTTGATTCACCTTCCATCGGTTCGCTACCTTGAATCGTTAATCGAAGACTTATTCACTGCTCAATTTGTAGATTGTCAGTTTGATAAAATAACTTTCCCGCAATTTGGGGGAGAGATAGACCCCAAAAGAGAAATTACGTAAAAGATTTCATCACTATCTCATTTTGATCCATGTACCCTTAAACATGAGCAGGAGGTCCATAACATCATCCACTTACAGAAGTTAGCAAATCAAATGCCAGATGCATTTACTGATTTGAAACGGATAACTAAATTGCATATCCCTGCAGTGAATGTACCTATCCGAATTAATGTCCCTTGGACCATCTACTAGTGTTATAGCTTTTAAATCCCAAACACATTGTTAAATGTACAACTTAAAGTGCATTCATATAGTCTAGTCACTATGCCACTTGATTAGAGATTAAGGTGTACAATAATAACAAACTAAGGAGTTTATATTAATCTCTTTGAGATTCATTCAACTAGGGAGAATAAAAGAAGAAAGTTAATGAGTTCTTAATGATTATCCAGATGGAAGCATAGATATAAAACATCACTTTGCTAGCAACAACCTCTACAAATTTACATCATCAATAGCTTAAGCAAGGCTATGTGATATCACAACAGAGGAAAAGAGTGATACTTATCTGATTAACAAGAGGATGAGTCCTTAGCTCTTGATGGACATAGACCCAGATTTCTTTGCAACACCTCCTGACAAAAATAATGGTTTGTTAAACTTTTATGAATTTCAATTTTGATGGTGGTATTAGTCTCGTTTATGAGATTTAACTCATCAAAGCATAGATCTAAGTAAGGGAACTTCACCTGAGAGAGTTAACTCAAATGATGAAAAAGCATCGAATTCTAAAGACTAGAAGTTAGACTTTGCTGCTATACTCATAGGTTTCATCATGGTGGTTGTACGCTCTCCCTCATCTCTATCGGCATCTCTGATGCTGTAACTGTTGGAGCTTTCACAAGATTCTTGTGTCACTTCAGCTATTATTGTAGAATTTATTTTTATTTCCTATTTGATTTTTCATTTCTCTTTTTTGTCTTTTTATGAACTTTTTAAATTGTCTCTATATAAAATGTCGACGAAGGAATTCACTGCAGTTAAAGTCTTTATAAAATCAGATAAAACACGTCTTATCACCTTTTCAAAATAGAACTCAAAGTAAATCGTAACCTACTTCATAGCACCCATTCTAATCACTGATTCAATAATCACTTCAAGACTAACTATTCCTTCACTTGTTTTGTGAAGCATATAATTTAGCAACACCTTATTTTATAGTTCCTCCTTAACTTAAAACAATACAATAGAACTCTTAATTTATGGTGTTCTTGTTTCTACCTTCTAAGGCATCAAGATCATTGCATGACATTTTATCTAAACATATTTAAATTCTCTTCTATCAGAACATAATTGACTTGTTTAATGAACTGCTCATCTTGCTCCTGCTCCTCCAACAACAAACTAGTGAAATCTCATAAAGTAGAGCTTGGGGACGGTAGAATACACGCGAACCTTACTACTATCTCATAAAGATAGAGAGGTTATTTTCAATAGTCCCTCAGCTCAAATATATCTACCCCAAGTAAACGAAGAAAAAAATATATAGAATAATTACTGAAATGAAGCGTTATCTTAATTCTACAAGAAAAAAATTAAAGTAGCAAATTAATAAAAGAGCAATAATAATACTACCATAATAGTACAACTAATCATATGATAAATGTGACACCCCGTAACACCATGCTCTTATGTATCCATGTTTCAAGCCTCATTTGGTTATTGTGGGTTTATTAGGTTCATGGGAGACTTTTAGTACCTAGATGAGTTCAAGACTCCCCTAAGAGTTGAGTTTTGGGTGATGGTTCATACAGTGGTATCAAAAGGACACTTAAACAACCAGTGTGGCCTTTGACAGGCAGTTTTGGTCAGCTAGGACTGAAAATGGCCATTTTTGGAACTAAGAAAGGTGACATGGCTAGTGGCATGGGCCGTGTGGCTTGCCACTGACCGTCTGGATGGTCACAAGGTGTGTCAAGGGAATCTTGTTGGACTTGGAGGAAAACTTGGTTAAGGGTGGTGCCACGAGCACCCTTGATGGGTCATGTGGGGTCTAACGGCCCATGGAACCTAGGCATGAGGTGGCCTGGCCATATTTTTGTGCCTCAATGTGGTGCAATGTACCACTAAATGGACCGTGAAGTATCACACGGCCCGTGGAGTGGTGCGTCAAAGTTACGAGACCTCAATTTTCTAAGTGTTCCCAACTTCTATTTTTGTTTCTAAATCTCTTAACATGGGCACTCCACACGACCCATGGAGTGCCACATTACCAGTCAAACCTCTAGTGAGGTGACACTTTGCCAATTTTTCCATCCATTCACTAATCGCGTTTTCATAAATTTTAATTACTCTAATGACATTTTTAGACTTCCAATGCTATCTTAACCTTCCCAAAAGACCTAAACCTTATTCCAAAGTATCAAACTCATTACTCTCATCTCAAATACACTCTTAAATTCTCCCAAAAGCTAGTACCAAACCACAATAAGAATTCAAGGAAACTCACGAATAAGTTTTGGATTTCAAGACCCATTTACAAATTTCCATGCTACCCCAACTCAATTCCAAGGAACTCAAGATCTAAGATATGTGGGTTTCATTCATGGGTTCCTTTCACCCATGAAGCCCAAGCTTTCTTTTTGTCTAAATTACATGATTCTAAGTTGATTTACTTATGGGTATTGCATATTATGAATTTGCTAATAAAACTAACTTGGGGTTTCATAAACTTATGACTATCTAAGCATATTTTGGGCTATAAATCTAAGATCTATTATGTTATTTCGTGAAGGTTTTGATATACATTGCTTGAGGGTGTTACGAAGTACTGATGGGTGATTTTACATTGAACGTTTTTGCATGTTTTCACTCTTGAATTGCATGATCTTATACTAGCACTACACACTCGCCAAGTGTTTGATAAAATGTCCGGTTATGATTTCTTGAGGAGTTGAAGGTCCAATACATGTCTTATATGTTGAATGACTATCTGATGATGAAAGAAATGTGTGTATATGATATTTTCCTATCTAGTGTTGGAAATCGATCAAGCCTCACTCGAAAGGTTGCAAGCCTGGGTAACCATGTCGAGGGGTTTGTACCTTGATAACTATATCAAGAGTTTTGTACCTTGATTGCCTCACTCAGAAGCTGGTAGATTCGTGCAACCATATCGGCGAGTTTGTACCTTGACTATGTCAAGGGGTTTGCACCTTGATCGCCACCCTCGAAAGGTGGGAAATCCGTGCAACCACTATTGGGGGGTTTCTACCTCAATAACCACATTATGTGGTTTGTACCTCAATCACCTATCCAAGGCCTGGTAGTTCTATATTGGTAGTCTCTCCTCACATATGTATTATGTTCTATGCAAGCATGATTTACTTCAAACATCATCCATGTATGTCATATAATTATATGCTCATTCATTGCATATGTTATTCATTTTGATTACATTGCTTATCTCTTATTGTATTGCATCCTACATACTTAGTACATTCAAACATACTAATGTATATGCCCACATGATGTCACTATATAGGAACCAGAGCCCTACTTGAGCATCCTTCTCCATGTGGCTTGTACGACTTCTCTCAAGCTAGTTGGTGAGTCCTCCATTCTGGGGACATTGTCTATGATCTCATGTTATGTATTAAGGCTATTTTTCTTTTATGTATGTACTGACAATGAGGGTGAGTTCGGTATCTTGTCTTGGCCCCCTACTCCTATCTATATTTTAGAGGTATTATAGGACATATTATGTATCTATGATTTAGCCTTGACTCTCTTATTTATGATGTTGATGTTATGAAAGTTCTCCTTTAGTCCCTATGCCCCTATTTCTATTCATTTATGTTGTTTAATTTCTTTCGCGACCAAGGATGTGTATGATATGTCAAGAGGCTTGTTTGGGGTCTCTTTGGGTTCCCCATTCATCATGTTATGTCTACATCATAGGCTTGGGTCATGACAAACTTAATATCAGACCACTAGGTTTTTAATAGTCCTCGGCATCCAACACACCCCATCGATAAGAGTCTTATTCATGGTTGTGTTATGCACCATAACTATGAGTAAGAGGCTATAAGATATTTTAGGAAATATTTTCCTTCTTCTTACTCTATGTCGTGCTATAGAAGTTAAGGTAAGGATTTTTCCCCTTAACTATTATTCTTTCCTATGCTAGATCATGCCTAATACAAAAGGAAGGAGAGCCCGCACTCCTGAGGAACAACTGGCTCATGGTGAGCTCCAAGATGCTCTCACTTTGCTTGCTCAAGCCATGGCCAATCTAAGTCAATCAAGGGGCCCAAGCCCCTCATGCTCCTACCCTGGGATCTTGGGTGAGAGACTTCATGAGGATAAACCCACAGGAATTCTATGTGTTAAAGGTGGATGAGGACCCATAAGAGTTTATTGATGAGGTTTACAAAGTGTTGGCCATCATGGGTGTTAGATCAGAAGAGAAGACAAAGTTGGCGGCTTACCAACTAAAAAGGGTAACACAAATATGGTTTAATCTATTGAAGGAGGAGGGGAAACAAAAATATGGTGCTTTGGGAGGAGTTTAAGGCGGCCTTTCATTGGTTCTTTTCCCTTGAGCTTAGGGAGGCCAAGATGGTGGAGTTCATGAATTTGAAACAATGGTCAATGAGTGTGAGGGAGAATGACCTCAAGGTCAATCAACATTTTAAATATGCTCCCCATTTTGTTGCTGACCCAAGGTCTAGAATAAACAAGTTCGTGATGGGTGTATCCAATTTGGTGATTGAGGAATGCAGGTCCGCTATGGCAATTAGTGACATGGATTTGTCCCATTTGATGACTATGCCAAACAAATGAAGGGGTAAAAGTTGAGAAAAAAGAGGGGTAATGAGGCCAAGAGGGCTCATTTTAAGGAAAAGTTCCAAAGTTGAAAAATGTACGGTTCCATTAAGGGTAAGAATCTTCTCGTGCTTTTAGTAGGGGGTCTGCCAATGACTTCCCATGGGCCCAAGGTGTTGGTGTTATGGTTCTTAATGAGGTGTGTCCAAATTATGGTAGGATACATGGTGGCCCATGCTTGAGAAATACTGGTGCTTGTTATGATTATGGGGAAATGGGACAAAGTTATGGATTGTCCTTGAAATTACAACAAGGGTAAGGATGTTCGTCCTCAAGGCCGAGATGCAAATATGGTTCCTTTGGGGAGAGATGGTCAACAAGGTGGTACCCCAAGGCACAATCAATTCTATGCACTCCAAGGGAGGCAAGGGGTTGAGGATGTTACCAATGTCGTCACTAGTATGTTAAAAGTCTTTTATTTTGATGTGTATGCATTGATTGATCCAGGTGCCACTCTTTCTTTTGCTACCCCTTTTGTTGCCAAAAAGTTCTATGTTGAGCCCGAATTGTTGTGTGAGTCTTATGAGGTGTCTACTCCTATTGGTGCATCTATTATTGATAGAAAGGCTTATAGAAATTATCTCGTTTGCATTGTGCATAAGATATCGCCTTGTGATCTTATTGAGTTGGAAATGGTGGATTTTGATTTTATACTTAGGATGGATTGGTTGCATGCATACTTGCCTCTATTGATTGTAGAACTTGTAGGGTCAAATTCCAATTTCCAAATGAACTCGTTCTTGAGTGGGACAGTTATGATGTGGTGGTCAAGGTTAGGTTCATCTCTTGTATTAAAACCTATAAGTTGAGGGTCTTTATCATCTTGTGAGGGTAAGGGATGTGGATTTTAAAGTCCTTCCTACAAAGTCAATCCAGGTTGTGAATGAGTTTCTTGATGTCTTTCCAAATGACTTTCTCGGTGTTCCTCCCGAAAAAGAGATAGATTTTGGTATAGACCTTCTTCCCGATACTCAACCCATTTCTATCCCCTCTTATCGTATGGCCCCGGAGGAGTTAGAGGAGTTGAAGGAGCAATTGAGGGATTTTTTGGAGAAGGGTTTAATTAAGCCTAGCCAATTATCTTGGGGTGCACCGGTGTTATTTGTGAAGAAGAAATATGGGTCGCTTAGAATGTGTATAGACTATCGGCAACTCAATAGGGTCACCATAAAGAATAAGTATCCTCTTCCAAGGATTGATGATTTGTTTGACCAATTGCAAGGGGCTAGTCACTTCTCTAAGATTGATCTTTGGTCCAGGTACCATCATGGAAGGTGAGGGAGTGTGATATTTCCAAGACGTCCTTCCGGACTAGGTATGGGCATTATGAGTTTGTTTGATGTCTTTTGGGTTGACCAATGCACCGGCCATCTTCATGGATCTTATGATAGGGTCTTTAAACACTACCTTTATTTGCTTGTTGTAGTCTTCATTGATGATATTTTGATCTATTCACATAGTGAGGAGGAGCACAAGAGTCATTTGAGGGTAGTGCTACAAAGATTGAGGGAAAAAAAGTTATATGTTAAGTATTAGAAGTGTGAATTTTGGTTAAAATAGTTTGCCTTCTTAGGTCATGTGGTGTCAGGAGATGGTATCAAGGTGGATCCTAAAAAGACGAAAGTAATTAGGAATTGGCCAATACCATTGACTCCATCAGATATTAGGAGCTTCTTAGGCTTAGCGAGCTACTACCAGTGGTTTGTGAATGGGTTCTCCTCTATTGCTTTTCCTATGACTAAATTGACCCAAAAGAAGGCTAAATTTAAGTGAACCGATGAGTATGAAAAGAGTTTCCAAACATTGAAGGACAAGCTTGTCACCGCTCCCATATTGTCTCTACTGGAAGGGCTAGAAGGGTTTGTGGTGTATTGTGATGCTTCAAAGGTTGGTTTGGGTTGTGTCCTCATGCAAAATGGTAAAGTGATAGCCTATGCCTCTAGACACTCAAAGAGCATGAAAAGAATTATCCTATTCATGATCTTGAGTTAGCCACTATGGTTTTTGCATTAAAGATTTGGCACCATTATTTGTATGGGGTTCATGTTGATGTGTTCACTGCTCATAAGATTCTCCAATATTTCTTCACACAAAAAGATCTCAACTTGAGGCAATGAAGGTGGTTAGAACTTCTTAAGGATTATGACATGAGTGTGCATTATCATCCCGAGAAAGCTAAAGTTATGGCCTATGCTTGAGTAGGGTGTCTATGGGTAGCCTAGCTCATGTTGATGGTAGTGGTAAAGAGGTGGCTAGGGAGGTCCATTGGTTGGCTAGATTGGGGGTTAGGTTGGAGGAGATGGATAATGATGGTATTATGGCTGTTGATGGTTTAAATTCTTCCTTGGTTGATGAGGTAAAAGCAAAGCAAGATCTTGACCCCTCCTTGTTAGAATTAAAGACTTTGGTGAGGGATGGCAAAGTGGAGTTTTTCTCCTAAGGGAGAGATGGTGCCATTAGGTACCAAGGTAGATTGTGCGTACCTTCTATTGATGACTTGAGAGAGAAAATTATTTATGAGGCTCATAATTCTCCTTTTCCATTCACCTCAGTTCTACCAAAATGTATAGAGATTTGAGGGATATGTTTTGGTGGGGAGGTATGAAGAGGGAAATTGCCAAATTTGTATCCGGTTTCCATAGTTGTCAACAAGTCAAAGCCGAACATCAAAGGTCGGGTAGTCTACCCCATGACATAGATATTCCCACTTGCAAGTGGGTGGAGATTAATATGGATTTTGTGGTTGGGTTGCCTAAGACTAACAAGGATTTTGTTTCTATTTGTGTTGTGGTTGATAGGATGACAAAGTTGGCTTATTTTCTACCGGTTAAGACTACATATGGTGCCGAAAATTATGCTAAGTTGTACATTCATGAGTTGGTTAGATTGCATAGGGTCCTCTTGTCTGTTATATCGGATCGTGGTGCTCAATTAGCTTTTCATTTTTAGAGGTCCTTCCAAAGAGGTCTTGGTACCAAGGTAAAGCTTAGCATGGCCTTTCACCCTCAAACAGATTACAAAGCCAAAAGAACTATCCAAACTCTTGAGGATATGGTTAGGTCTTATGTATTGGATTTTAGGAGTACTTGGGATGATCATCTTCCATTGATTGAGTTTGCATATAATAACAGCTATCATTCTAGAATTGGTATGGCTCCTTTTAAGGCCCTTTATTAGAGTCATTGTAGATCCCCGAGCGGATAGTTTAAGGTGGGGAAGATGGTCTTACTAGGTCCGAATTTGGTTATGGAGGCCATGGAGAAGGTGAGGTTGATTAGGGAAAGATTAAAGACTGCCTTAATGTTGATAAAAGTCTTATGCCGATGTGAGAAGAGGCCATGGAGAAGGTGAGGTTGATTAGGGAAAGATTAAAGACTGCCTTAATGTTGATAAAAGTCTTATGCCGATGTGAGAAGAAGAGATATCGAATTTAAAGATGGTGATTGGGTTTATTTGAAGGTTTCACCCATGAAGGATGTGGTTCATTTTGGTAAAAAGGGCAAATTCAATCCAAGATTCATGGATCCTTATAGCGTGTTGAGGAGGATTGGTAAGGTGGAATATGAGTTGGAGTTGCCCGATAACATGAATATGGTACATCCGTTCTTCCATGTGTCTATGCTAAGGAAATGTGTGGGTGATCCTAGTGCTATTGTGCCTCTTGATGTTATGGGAGTTGTTGAAGACAATTTGACATATGAAGAGGTCCCAGTAGAGATTTTGTATAGCCAAATGAAGAGATTGAGGAACAAGGATATGGCTTCCATCATGGTTCTTTAAGGAATCAACAAGTTAAAAGCGCTACATGGGATGCCGAGGTGGACATGAAGAAGCGATATCCCTATCTCTTCCATTCTACTCAAGCCTAAGGTACTATTAAGTTCCTTTATGTGATTTCAAGTCTTATGTTTTGGCCTTTATGTCATTTGCATGCATTCATGTTCATGTTGAAAAGATTATGGTAATTTTGATGTTCATATTGAGACTTTTTGAAAATCATGTTTAAGTGCATTGTTGCATTCATGTTGGGGGTAAAATCTTCGTGACTACTTTCCTTGTGTATGTTTTTTTAATGCTCAAGGATGAATGTTCCCAAGGGAGAGATATTATGACATCCCATAACTCTATGCTCTTATGTATCCATGTTTCAAGCTTCATCTCATTAGTTTAGGGGTATATTAGGTTCATGGGAGACTTCTAGTACCTGGACGAGTTCAAGACTCCCCTAAGAGTTGAGTTTTGGGTGATGGTTCATACAAGGGTTAACTTTAAACAAGTATACCTTTTAGCACACTTAGAACTGAGTGGTCCACGACATGTCAAATGAAAGTGCTTAGAGTTAACTTTCCAATGCACTTGGTTTCACCTCATTCCGAGGCCGGATGAGAGATTTATGATTTTTTTCGTGAGACCCTCTTGTGCAGTGGTGTCAAACGGCAAATTGACAGCCAGTCTGAATTCGGAAGAAGGAGTTATGACCATTTTCGTGAGACCCTCTTGTTTAGTAGTGTCAAACGGACACTTAAATGGCTAGTGTGGCCTTTGACAGGCCGTTTGGGTCAGCTAGGACTGGAAAGGGCCGTTTTTGGCACTAAGGAAGGAGACACAGCTAGTGGCATAGGCCGTGTGGCTTGCCACTGACCGTGTGGATGGTCACAAGGTGTGTCAAGGGAAGGTTGTTGGACTTGGGGGAAATTTTGGTTAAGGGTGCTGCCACGAGCACCCTTGACACATCGTGTGGGGTATGACGGCCCATGGCACCTAGGCGTGAGGTGGCCTGGCCAATTCTTCTACCTAAGTATGATACAATGGACCACTAAACTGACCGTGAAGCATCACATGGCCCGTGAAGCATCACATGGCCCGTGAAGTAGTCCGTCAAAGTGATGAGACGTCAATTTTCTAAGTGTTCCCAACTTCAATTTTTTTTTCTAAGTCTCTTCACACGGGCACTCCACATGACCAATCAAGCCTCCAGTAAGGTGACACTTTGCTAATTTTTCCTTCCATTCAGTAATGGTATTTTCATAAAGTTTAATTACTCTAATGACCTTTTTAGACTTCCAATGTTATCTTAACCTTCCCAAAAGAACTAAACTCTATTCCAAAGGATCAAACTCATTACTCTCATCTCAAATACACTCTTAAATTCTCCCAAGATCCTCTACCAAACCCTAATAAGAATTCAAGGAAACTCAAGAACAAGATTTGGATTCCAAGACCCATTTTCAATCTTTCATTCTTCCCCAACTCAATTCCAAGGAACTCAAGATCTAAAGTATGTGAGTATCATTCATGGGTTCCTTTCACCCATGAAACCCAAGCTTCCTTTTTACCCAAATTGTATGATTCTAAGTTGATTTACTTATAGGTATTGCATATTATGAATTTGCCAATAAAATTAAGCTGGGGTTTCATAAATTTATGAATATCTAAGCATGTTTTGAGCTATAAATCTAAGATACATTATGTGATTTGATGAAGGATTTTGATGTACATTTCTTGAGGGTGTTACCAAGTATTGATGGATGGTTTTACATTGAATTATTTTTGCATGTTTTCACTCTTGAATTGCATGATCTTATACTAGCACTACACATCTGCCAAGTGTTTGATAAAATGTCTGGTTATAATTTCTTGAGGAATTGAAGGTCTAATGCATATCTTATGAGTTGAATGACTGTATGATGATGAAAGGAATGTGTGTAAATAATATTTTCCTATCTAGTGTTGGAAATTGACCAAGCCTCACTCGGGAGGTTGTAGGCCTGGGTAACCATGTCGAAGGGTTTGTACCTTGATAACCACATCGAGCGGTACCTTGATCACCTCACTCAGAAGGTGGGAAGTGTGTGCAACCATGTCTAAGGATTTGAAACTTGATAACTATGTCAAGGGGTTTGTACCTTGATCGCCTCGCTCAGAAGGTGGGAGGTCTGTGCAACCACCATTAGGGGATTTGTACCTCAATAACTATATTGAGGGCTTTGTACCTCCATCGCATATCCAAGGGGGTGGTAGGCCTTGATAATTCTATATTGGTGGTCACTCCTCATACATGTATTATGTTCTATGCAAGCATTATTTACTTCAAACATCATCCATGCATGTCATATTGTTATATCCCCATTCGCCGTGTCATATCTAGGCCCTAGGCTTAGGTCATGACAATAAACCTAAAACCGTCACAAGGCAAGACAATATTTTATTCCTACTAATCTTTTACCCTAATATGAAACCTCCATTCCTTTTTATCTAAAGTCATATCATTGGTGATATGAAATTGTGTCATATCCATTCTAATCACCTCTCTTTAATACTTTTTAGTCTATTCCTGCCTCTCTGCGTAACTCCTAAATCCAAGCTTTTACCCCTCCTAACTAGGGCATTAAAACACCAGCTCTACACAGGTGTAAACTATTTCAATGTTGCTTCTCTCATCTTATCTCCTGCAGAGCTTATCTTCCCCCTCCCCCTTCCCACCCGACTAGAACAAATTGGACGTGCATAGAAGAATGTTGTAGCCTCTGACAACACAATATTAGTTGACACCAAATATTTTTCATGTTCAGTAGACTAACATTGATATCCCTTTTAAAGGTGAGAATAGCTCAAAGGAAACACTCTAATGCCTTGGGATCCAATTTGGCAAATAGGATAACTCCCTTGAAATACTTGCCATGTGTCTCTTGTTTGTACTAGCCCATCAGCCTTTGAACAATCTTCATGCAATAATCAGGTCATGCATGTTGCTCCACTTGTTCAAAAGTTGATAGGCTATTAAAAAAGGAGACAAATCTAGGTGATAGTTCAAGTGACTTGTCCCATTTAGAAACTTGCAATTTGCTGGTGAATGAGGCTAGGATATAGATCCAAGCCTTTTGTCTTAGAATGAGAAAGAAGTGGAAAAGAAGAAACAAACTTCACTTGTCTTTAGTACTCCTGTTGATTTAGAATCTGAAGCTAAGTCAATGCTTTTTTTATGACTTCCATAATGAGCTCTTGAAACTAAGAAGTACCATCAAGACATTGGAATATATTTTTATTACTTTCCATTTGTTACAACTTTGATAGGCAGAAAATAAATAATCTTTATTATCTCGCAAAGATTTAACCCGCAAATGGAGCAACATTCGATGACCTAGTTACTACATGAAGTTTCACATATATATATTTATGGATTTCTTAAGTTACTGGACTATCTGGTTTCTACTAACACCAGAAAAGCACAAACAAGAACCTATGAAAGATTTTGAACTTTATGAAAACCAAGCCTAATTAGGATTTATAAGGCAGAGGTATTGATATAACTGATAGGAACTTACAATTAGATCTATTGAATTAACTGTATTAACATTTCTAAATATAACCATGGTATTACTCCATCTAAATTGAATAATAACATATACCTTCTAAATCTAACCATGTTTATTGAATCTTCATTTTCTGATTTAAAAAAATAAAAAAACACAAATAAATTTCATTAATTAGCCAAATGTAAAGGACTCTGAAACTTATGAACAATTTTCCCATTCGAAGGAAAAGAAAAAAATAAACTTTGTCTAGATTGTGGAATGTTCAGGAAGCTAAAAACAAGTCAAATTGATGTAGAAATGAAAATTAACAGTCTCAGTATAACATAACATAGTAACGAAAAGATAACGATACTCATTCCACACATAAAACAAATGTTTTCTTCTTGAGCCAAACTAGTTAGAATTGGCTATATGAATTCTCTCCAAAACTAATGTAAATTCAACTAAACTTTAAAGATGTATTAATTAGAGATTTCTATATAAATTTTCTTAAAGTCTTCTATCAACATAATAAGACATGAATTTAGCAAGATCACTAAATATCTCTAATTTCAAAGTCCTATTTAATCAATACAGATTAAAAAAGAAAAAAAAGGTTATAAATATATGATCACAGGCATACATACACACATATATAGCCCTATTGAAACCATGCATACAAAAATATAGAAGCATTTCATTAAAATGGTATACCTGCAAAAGGAAGCAATGGTCAACGTATAGGGTGAGAGTTGTTCATTTAATTATCACCAAAAGTAAATAAATAATTCAGCTTCAAGCTATGCAGACTATTGATCATTCTGAATTTTGAAAAATTTTGGAGGAATCTGCATTTTTGGCAAGGAAATATGATTTTTTCAGAAAAAGAGAGGAAAAAATTGTTCTAAGGATGCCCACACCAGCCATAATCAATAGGTCAACATAGCATATGGATTCTACAATCACTTTGGCATGTATAAAATATTTACAACCATTTGGGAGCAAAAAACCAAAAGATGGGTAGCGCATATACAGTTACAAGCTAGTGACAGATAGTATCTACAAGCATCAAAAATAAGTTTAAAGGTCACCAAAAAGGATTTGAGAAGAATTAACCAAGGGTCAGCTACCACAACACCACTTCCTTCAAAATGATTAGATCTAGTAAGATGAAGGTTGATTGTGAGAAGATCAGTTGGGGTAATGAGAGAAAGAAGAAAACTTGCATATCTACAGCCAAAGAAAATATGAATCTTTGCTCGTACTGAGTGGACCCATTCCATGGTGGAGCATTGCAACTAGAAAAAAAGAGGAATAAATCAATAATAAGAAAGAAAATGATAGAAAGTGAGAAAGACCTACGTGAAGGCAAGATTGTGCAAAAGAATAGCAATGAGGAGGCATTGAGCAACCCATATCAGTAACCTTCCTCTAGAAGTCATCGTATACTCTGAGAAAGTAAATGGTCTGATTTAGGAAATGAGAAGAAAGTTTCTAGAGGGTCCGAGTATTTAGGGTTCTCAGGTTTTATTTTGGGCCTTCAAGTCTGGGCTGTACTTTGACCACTATTTTTCAGTTAATGAAATGGGTCATCCGCCCAAAAATTAATTTTAAAAAAAAGGAAAAAAAAGGGTAAAATCTTTTGTTTACCTAAATCTAAAGTAATACTTTCAAGTTTGGCTTAGTATTTCACTCATAATCCTTTCAAGTTTAGGAGACTTACAAGTTTTTTCATAGAGTAAGATGATCAATAGTAGTCAAGATTCATATTACAAATTTTTTCATAGAGTAAGATGATCAATAGTAGTCAAGATTCATATCACCAGTCATCAAAGATCTTTACAAGATGGATGAATTCCTATGTTTCCACAACCAAGATATCCTTGGGATGAAAACCCTAGACTAAGGATAACGATTGAGGAGGAGGAAAAAGTAATGAGCTAACGGGCTAATTAACAGCCCTTATAAATGGACTCGACCCAATCTATATTTCCAACATTTTATCTGGCCCTATTTATTTTACCTTTTAATAGTTTGAGAGAGGAGGATTGGTAAGATCTAATTAAAATCTTACCATGGTTAATTTTTAACCATAGTTAAATTTTTGTAGCTTTTTTTATAAATTGGATGACAAAATTTAATTTTGGGCTATATACATTGATGGCACGATAATTCTTCTTCCATTTATTTTCTTATTTATTTTAAATCACATCTTTCGAAAAGTTAGAATTTCTTGCGATAACTTCAATTGATTAGCCTCACTCTTCAGGCCAGCAGCTTTGCTCAGCATTTTCTGCCGACTGTCAGCCTGTTTAGCTGACCTCAGAGGATTCCTGTCACCCGGCACAGCATGTTTATTCTCCTTGAATAGATAGGAAATACAATTAGATTTCATCTTAATATCTATCTCCTAATCTAATTAAGTAAACTTAGGGTCCATTTGGACATGATTTTCACATTTATATGAAGTTAAATTTTTATTTGGACATTCAATTATGATTTTCTAAGTTGTATTTTTTTCAAGCAAACATAAAAAGTCCACGACTCGTGAAGATTACAAAAGTTGCCCAAACTTCATACTATCTTACTAAATAAGTAAACCATAGTTCGCACATGATATTCAAATATCGATAATATTTAATAAATCACAAATCTCCATATTCTTTAGAACAAATATTTGCAATCAGAAATTTTCAAATCCACATAATTTAATAAAAATTCACTAGTCAATAATAATAATAATAACTAGTTATTCCATCTTAAGAACTAATGAGGGCATCCTATTTATATGAAATTTAGTAGTCAAGAATGTATTGACCCACAAATAAGAGGCAACTTAAATGACCTAACAGTGTTCATCCATGCTCGACAATATGCTTATATTTTTATTATGAAACTCTAGTTTGTCCAGGAGTATTTGGGCATAAAATATGTCTCACAAATGTTAAGATGAGTAATAAAATCAGCTTTAGAAAATTCACCCCCTCCATCACATTGAAAAACTTTAATACTCTTTGAAAATTGTTTTTCTACCTTTTTTTGAAACTTAACAAACACTTCATTTCCAATATGTGTTATGTTCAGTTTTGAATGATTACCAACAACAATTTTATCAGGACCATTATAAAACTAAAGGTTGGATAAGTTACCTGTAGAATTTATCATATGGTGTTGTCCTTATCCTTTGTGTCTTCTAAGTTTAATACAGGTAGGACTTTAGGAAGATCATCAAATGCTTGAGAAAAGAAATTTCCATCAATAGAAACACGCAGTGTGAATGTTTCTAGAACAAATTTAATACAGTGAGTAGACTTTCTTACCTTTCTAGGAGTTCCAACCTCAAGCAATTAGAATGTTTGACCAATAGTTGGACGAAATCCTCCACAACCTTGGCTAAATGTTTGAGCTTGAAAAGCGATATTGTGATTTTTTTGAGTATCTTCCATCATATCATGGTTGTGTATGATGTTATGCAGAGTTAGCTCATTCCATTCAGCAAACGAATATCTCTACAAAACCCAAACATCCCCCTTTCTGGGGAATATTTTTATAAAATATCTAGCCCCTTTCACCCACTTGACCTTGAGGGAGAAAGAATGAAACATCTTACTAATATCATGCTTGACTATCCTAAAATCTCCATTGGTCTTAGGGAAGCAAGAACCAACCCAATTAATTAAGCATAGTTCAGAGTTAATTTAGAAGTTTAGCCAGGTACATTTAACCTTAAATGTAATTTTAGATATCACATCATGAATAGAAACCAGCCTAGACTTCACTACCATCAAAGATTTTTTCGATCTTTTCTCGTCAACATTACGGAAGTCAGAATTAGGAACAACCATTGACTTATAGGCTTATGGTTCTAACTAAATAAGAGAAGTAGACTAGTAACTTTTTCTACTAGCATAACATTTTGTAATCTGCCACAGCATCACGAGTAGTTTTATCCCTTCTCAAATAATTTTTTATAACTGTAGAAAAAAGTTTGTTTCTTCTTTTCCACTTCTTTTTCCTTCTTAGATGATGTGTAGCCCTATGCATTAAAGTTAAAAAAAGTCATATTTCTTTAATGCTCTTGTTAATTTTGAATCAGAAGCTAAATCAATTACTGTTCCTGATTCTGACTTCCATAGTTTTGACAAGGTTAGATTGAAAAAATATTTTGATGGCAATCAAGTCTAGGCTGCTTATGACACCGATGATTGCATGCCTTGCAATTATGCTCTGATTCATAATGTGATATATTTAAAGCCATTTAAAGTGAAATGCAGCTAGTTGAACTCCAAAAATAATTCTGAACTCAACCTAATTAATTGGGTAGACCAATGGAGATTTCAGGATACGCAAGCGTAATATCAATAAGATGCTCATTTCTTTCTCCCAAAAAGTCTAGTAGGTAAAAGGGACTGGAGGTGCTATCCAAACTCTCCATTAAAAGGGAGATGTTTTGGCTCTGGCGAAAGGGACTGGCCAGAATTTGAAGAATCATTATTGATTCCCCAAGAGAACCCATGGCATCATCATCATATCATTCTAAATAGCAGAATAATGCTCAAGAAAAGCTATTAGTTTAGATAAATAAGTCTATTTCGATAATTGTTTTCAATGAACAAAATTTAAAAATTAAATAATAATCGACTATCTCTACTCAATGTCTATGAAGACTCTATCCAATTTAGGAGATTCCAAGACAAGTCTTGGGCTACCTCAAAATGAAATACTTATAATACTCAATAAAAGAAAGAAAAAGACTCCTCAGGATACTAAGGAGGGCTCACTAAATATAAAAACAAGATTCTGGACTTCAATGATCCACTTGTTGAAGGCTGCTATCACCTGTATCTATATTATTAACGATGCAGGACCAAATGGACGTCAGTATATTGAATATACTTGTATGTAAGATGGCTTAGGAAGGAAGTTAGGCTCAGATGCGAATCAACAAAATGAACTCAACAATCAATGACTTAACTCAACAAAGAATGCAAGATTTGTATAGTAAAACAATTCCCCTAAAGGTAACTTTAGAATGCAACTCAGTCAAATTAGTTATGCACAATTCGGGAGTTTCTTTAACCGACAACCATTACATATGAGCTAGTGATTATACAATGTTTGCATTGTCATTGTCATTGTCATAGTCATCCAATACTTGGCAAGGTAAGGACAATCAAACCAAACTGTTAGTCCCTTGGTATTCAAAGAATAAATACCAAAAATAATAAATATAACAATCAAAATTATTAAACTAATCTGAGTCCACAAAATACACTTTGTGTCCTTAAAGAATTTAATCCCTTCACTGTACCCAAGGTTATCAATTATTTTCTCCCAGAATAAAATAGATTAATAACTATAGAATAGCGATACCTCAAATTCTTGTAGTTATCAGTTAACTCAAGAACTAGCAATGGCTTTCACACAGACTCGAATTTTATTTTGTAAGAACATCTATGTAGAAGAAGAATTTTTTCTATAATACAAAAAATACAGAAGGATCTCTATTTATAGGGAACAACAAGTGCGAATACACCTGTTTAGAATAGACTCATCTGTTCGGAATAGGCATGGTAATGTTTGGGAACGATTGTGCCTATTCATAGGAAATTTAAGTGCTAATATTAAAATATAGTTAAACTAACTAATTCTGTGTTAATTAATAAATAATTCATAATTAATAAATAATTTATGAATTAAATAATTAATTAATAATTCACAAACAAATATCAAGAAAAGGAACATTTAAGATTGGATAAATAAATTATCCAAAAAATTTATCAATCAATCACATCATTTGCCAAAACCAAACCCACAATCGTAGCCGTAGACGAAGCTGAGCGAGCGATGACGATGACCGAGAAAGGGGGTCCCCTTTACTTGACTCTTTAAGAGGTAGAGTGAGTGTTTCCTAATATAAAGACAGCACTTTCCTCTATTTTTTAGATGAGGGAGAAATGACTCTTCATCTCCCTTTACTTGATTACCCCCACATTTCCCTTACTCTTTTAACCTTCATTTCCTTTCAATTCTTCATTTATCAATTCACATTTATTACTTTAAACCCAACACAAACAGGATCCAAAATAAATGTCCATCTTTTTGGAGCATAAGAGGCACAACCATCTCCTCTGCCTCAAATTAAGCTCCTTCTGGGTGAAGACATATTACAGGCTTTTAGGTCGTAGAGACATCAACATATGCTCCATATAAGTAAGGGAGCCAAATCTTAAGGGCTAATACCACAACTTCTAACTCAAGATCATGAGTCGAATATTCCTCTCATGAACCTTAAGTTGTCTAGAAGCATAAGCTATCACTTTTCCTCTCTGTATCAACACACAACCCAATCCAACTCTAGACGCATCATAATATATTAAAAAAATCCTCTGTTCTATTAGGCAAGGTCAAAATTGGTGCAGTAGTCAACCTTGTTTTCAACTCTTGGAAGCTCTTCTAACATTCATCAGACTATTGAAACTTGACCTTATTCTAAGTCAGTCTAGTTAATGGTAAGGATATAAAAGAAAACCTGTCATCAAATCTGCGGTAGTAACCTGCCAAACTCAAGAAGCTCTTAATATCACTTGGATATGTGAGTCTAGGCCAGTTCTTAACTGCCTTAATTTTTTGAATGTCCACTCGAATGCCATCGTCCGAGAGAATATGCTCTAGAAAAGCCATAGAATTGAATCAAAATTCACACTTTGAAAATTTTTCATATTGCTTATTTTCCTTGAGAGTCTGTAGAGAGATTCTAAGGTGATTTTCATGCCCCTCCTCATATTTAGAATACACAAAAATATCATCGATAAACATAATCACAAACATATTAAGGTACTATCTGAATACTTTGTTCATCAAGTCCATGAAGGCTGTAGGTTCATTTGTCAACCCAAAGGACATCATCAAAAACTCAAAATAACCATATTGAGTTCGAAAAACCATCTTTGAGATGTCACATTCTCTCTCTTTCAACTAGGGATAGCTTGATCTCAAGTCTATCTTGGAGACAACAGCAGCACCCTGAAGTTGGTCAAATAAATCATTTATTCTTAGGAGGGATACTTATTATTGAATGTTACTTTATTCAATTGGTGATAGTCAATACACATTCTAAGAGACCCATCTTTATTTTGCATGAATACGACAGGAGCACCCCAAGTAGAAACACTCAGCCTAATAAAATCCTTCTCTAGAAAATCATTCAGTTGCTCTTTTAACTCTTTCAACTTAGCAGCGGTCATCCTATAAGGTGGAATAGAGATAGTTTTAGTATCAGGGAGAACAACAATCTCAAAATCAGTCTCCCTATCAGGAGGGACTCCAAGCAAAAAATTCATTCACAATTAGGACAAACTCAAGGGTAGGAGGCTAAACATTAGCAAACTTAATTCGCAAGAGGTGATAGGCACATCCATTAGAAATTAACTTTCTGGCCCTAAGGTAGGAAATAAACTTACCCTTAGGTGCAACAAAAAGATTTTCCACTCTAGGACTACTTCAATTAGGTATTGAAACTTAACAGTTCGGGTCCTACAATAAATGGAGGAATAGCAGGCATGAAGAAAATCCATGCCAAGGATCAAGCAAAGCATAATAGTCAAAAGTAAAGCCTCGAAGCATAGCAGTCACAATATTTGGTGCAACCTCTTGGGCTTGTCGATTCCCTATCGCATACAAATAGTTTGTTCTACTGCCTTTTCCTGGTGTAGTGCCTTTTTAATTACCTTTGGTTGATGGTGTTGTAATAGAAGGCTGGGCCTTATTGCACCACATCAGACACTCCTTCTGCAAGTGACCTCTTTGGTTGCACTTATAGCAACCATTTCGTCCCTTTGTACACTCTCCTGGATGCATCCTTCTATATCTTCCACAAGGTGGCTTTCCTCTCCAACCCAGGGTCACACTATCCTGTGACTTGGGACCCTGTCTTGCTGTTTGGCTGACCTTAGGACTTTTTATCATACCTATTATTTGAAGATGGTGCACTCGCTGAAGATAGTAGGGACATGGAGGTGTTTTTTGAAAGTAGGACTTATGTCACTTATTTTGGTTAGATTGGCTAGGCTCAGGCCCTTCTGACTTAGCCTTCTTACTCAAATTCTCTTCTTTGTCCCTCTTTTTTTCTTTCTCGTGTTGTTGGGCATACACCATGAGTCTATAGGTGTCTATGCCTTGGATTAGTATAGTTACTTTGCATTTCTTCTTGTCATTTTTACCTAAGCCAGATATGAACTTTGTCATTCTGGCTCTCATGTCCTGGACCTTCTCCGGAGCATACCTGGATATTTGGATGAACTTGAGATTTTACTCTTTAATTGTTAACCCTTCTTAATTTAGGTTCTCAAACTCTTTAATCTTGGTTTCCCTCAACTTCTGAGGAAAGAAGTTATCAAGAAAGACACTCTTAAATTCACTCTACTCAGTAGGCTCTACATCTTTACCTTGACCCTCTTCCTAGTAGTTATACCAAACGTTTATGACATCTTTAAGTTGATAGGAAGCAAGTTCAACTCTCTTAGTCTCAGTCATATACATCGCTTTTAGAACCTTCCATATCTTATGAATTAAGTTCTGTTGGTCTTCCTCAACTTTTGACCCCATGAATACTGGTGGGTTTATCCTCAAGAAATTTCTAAGTGTAGTTGCAGCAGTTGGCTCTTGGGAACTTGAACTAAGAGCCTGTGAACTTTAATTCCCACTCTGTTCGGCTACTAGTTGAGTGAGCATGGTGATATCTCCTTTGAAATTAGCCTTTATTTTGGGAGCAGGTGAAGCAGCAGGTACCTGTGGAATCCCAGCTTTTCAAGCAGGTCGACTTTGGCCTCTCGTCTCCATTAAAGTAGGGACCTCTGGTGAGAGATTCTCATTTTTAGAGGTTGAAGCATCTCTTTGGGTGGTGGTACACTTAGGAGGCATGATCTGCAAACATGTAATGCATGAATCAGATAGATATTTTAATATAGTTAAACTCTTTTGAACAAATTCAAAATAGAATAGAATGGTAATGTCATGACCTAGACCTAGGTTCTAGGAGTGACATAGCTGAATGGGAACTCTAGAGTCCCCAAATAAGCCTCAAAGTATCCGTATTCATATCATCGGTTCGGAAGCGTATACAAATTGTAAACATATAGTTCTAAGGGATGGGAAAGTAGGACTCACGCTATGGGGATATCATAGGGAAAGGGAGTAACTTGAATTCAGATAGCACGTAACACCTAAATACTAAGGGGCGGATAAGTATGACTCACTCTATGGGTGAAATTTGGGACTTAGGATCTTTCACATTATACATATAATCATATCATAATACTCATAATCAACCCACATAATGATATCCAATTGATAGCCATATCCATAATCAAAATTCTCAAATACAACACTTGGCATATAAATATAGAAGAGTCTATAAGATGTCCAATAATGTCTTTAGTCATAAGATAGGATGGGGGCCAAGACATGTCCCGGGCTTATCTTTGAAGTCCCTAACACAAGGTTAAATCATGTAAGCAAAAGTATGCGTTAGTACGTTTGAATGTACTAAGTATGCGGGCATTCGATGGATATGACTTACCAATACCTGCACTTCGATGTTAGATAACAAGGGAACATAATATAGAAAGAATCACATATCTAAAGAAGAGTATTATATAATATGTCATGAAGTCCATGATGCATGAAATGTAAAAATGCTCATATATAGAGGGGATGTGACCTCAACCGACATGAGTAAGACCAAGTGAGATATTACTTAAAATCTTGATGAAAACCCCTCATGGTAAAGAGGTGGTCTGCTTGCTAAAGGTAAAACATACTTTACCTTATGGGAACAACACCCATTTTGTATGAAGCAACCTTCCTTATGGGAATGCATCCCATTTTAGATAGGATTTCTGCACAATGTCATATCACATTGTACTTCACCTTACGGGAAAAACACTCATTTCATATGAAGCAATCTTCCTTATAGGAATACATCCTATTTTGGATAGGGTTCTCATAACCTATGTTAGGCACATAGTTCAAGAAAAGGGAGGGAACCCTCAATCCATCAGTGTTAAGTCGTCATCCCACAAGAATACTTATACATATACATAGTTACAAAAGATGCACTAGTTATTTCAAATCCATTCAATGCGTATTTGGTATAAAAAGCCAAACACCATTAATAATAATTTGAACTTAGCTCAAATGCCAAATCATAGTTCATAATTTATAATACTCATGTATAGGAATAGCTTATTCATATATACAAAATGGTGCAAGCACCCAAAATGCTCAAAGAGACATAATTATAGACATATATGTGATTACATTCTTTTCATAACCAATATCTTATCCAAAATCATATATATAAACATAATTGGGATAAACCCACTTTGTAACTTTCATAAAATTCGTTGTTCATGAATGCATATGTTATGGATGAGATGAGGATGACATGGGTAATATAGATTCAAACTAAATTCAATAATACATTATAAGATTTAAGTAAAAATATAAGTAAAATTCACATTTAAAGCATAATATAGACTACCCATGCATAAACCAAGATTTGAAGAGGACATGCACATTCATATCTTCATAAATTCAATGTAAACATTCATAATAGGGCTTAAAGTAACTTAAAATCATAAATAAAGTACAACCCACACACCAATTGAATTTAAATAATCATAATAATGAAAACCCATAGGTAAAGTAAGTTTAAATTCATGAATAATTTTCTTGAAAGGACTTTAGGTCTCCTTGATTGGAAGGAACCAAGGATCAAATCCCACATACCTTGAAAAATGAAGGAGTTTCAAAAGAAATTTGGAGAAAAAATGAGTCCTCATTGATTTCCAAGTTCCCAATACACAAGAGTTCTTAGAGTTTGAGAGAGTTTGATTCTAGAGACTAAGGGTTAGTCTTGAATGAGGGTTTAGAATTAGTGTAAGGAAGGTTTATGAATGTAAAGTGGGGTTTAAAGGGCTTAAAAAGCCTTATGGATGGGTCAAAATATCAAAATACCTAAATAAAACACCCCTTTAAATTTTACCCGGAACTTCTCACGGCTAGCTTCATGGGTCGTGAAGCTCTTCACAGGCCGTGAAGGCACCTCTTCTAGCCCAGATAGATTATATGAAAAAGGCGCATAACCCAAAATTCGAATGAGGTGAAACTAGATACATTGGAAAGCTAATTCGAAGAACTTCAGTTTGATAGTTCATAGGCCACGCAGTTCATTTTACACTAAGAAATATGACCATTTAAAATTGATCCTTTTATCGGTACTTGTGAAAACCTTAGCCAATTGAATTTCTTTGAACAAAGATTGATGCAAGAGACCCATGATAGCCTTAAAAAACATAAATAAGGTTTAATTGAGGGCTTGAAAGTGAACTTAGATTAAGCTTGAAGATCCCATACTTATAATTTTTCGGCAAAGTCACTTTTACGTGAGACCACACGGGGTCGTGTAATGTCACACAGGCTGTGACACTGCACGTATCCCTCTTCTTAGAAAATTTCCATGATTAAGTTATGAGATGATGATTCCATATTTAGACAAATTTCACTCTGGAAGCCTTATGGATGGCTACACATGTCGTAACACCCCACACGAGTTTTGATCTTGGTCATCTGACCATACTTAGTCCCAAAATTATGGGATTTCAAGCTAAGGCCACCACACAGTCTGTGAAGTCTTACACGGACCATAAAGAGTCCAAGTGTAGTGTGCCTTAATTTAAAACACCATGTTTAAGGGCCAAACATCCTCTAAAGGCCAAGGGCCACTCCATGGAGGCTCCAGATGGGCCATGTGACCTCACATGGACCATGAGGACTCCTATGGAGCATCATCTTGGTCCAAAACTTTTTTGAAACCAAATTTACATGCTCCATTGAGGTCGTATAAAGTTTGAGTCCTTACAGGTAATCATTCCTAACATCCTATAGCCTCATTCTTATATTATAAAGTGTGGTGCACAACACACCTATAAACAAAAATCTACTAGACACGGCTTCATAGACTCCCTAGGACTCCTAAACACTATGCTCTAATATCAAGTTTGTCATACTCTGGGAGGGTACCCTTGGAGAGGCCAACACTAGAAGAACCATTCCTAATTCTTAAATGACCTCAAAATGTGCTCGAAAATGTATCTCGAAATGTACAAAATTTTAAATTTCATATATCTCAAAATTCATTTGGTATTTTGAAAATTCAACTTCATATTCTTGTTAAGGAGGTCCAAATTAGGTGAAAAAGAGTCTAACCCCGATTTAAGAGTGAAAGATTAGAAAATATGAAATTCCAAGAATGCAAATTCCAGTGGGGTTTTTGCATTACCCTCGAGATGCGTCCTAGTTCATTTTGGGGACTGTTCTTTCTAGTTCAGTCCAAGACTTCTAAATCTTGGGCCTATGTGTTTCCAAATATGGTTTACCTATACATAGCCAATTTTCACCCTCATATCATCCTAAACATTTCCCAATACTCACTCAAACACTTAGTCATATTTTCACCCCCCAAACTCAAGTCCCTACCCCTCATCCCAAGCTAAGGTTCTCCTTTGAGGTTCTTCTTCAAGCTTCAAGTCTCCATCTCCAATCTTCACCATGCTCATCTCTAAGCTAAGGTATGTCAATTTCTTTCATGGGTTCCTTTCACCCATGATACTCAAGCCTCCTTTTACTCAAATTGCATGACTTAAAGTTGATTTACAAATGGGTTTTAATTACTATGAAATTCACTGCATAGTATGTTGAAGCTATGTAAAGTTGTGACCGTTTTGCTATGTTTTGAGCTATAAATCTTAGATCTAATATAAGATTTTATGAGGGGTTTTGATGTATATGACTTGAGGGTGTTGCAAGGTATTGATTTGTAGTTTTACAATGGATTTTCTTATATGATTTCATCTCTAAATTACATGGTTTATACTACCACTTCACACTCTCTAAGTGTTTGATAAAATATTCAGATATGGTTTCTTAAGGAGTTAATGGTCTAAAGTATGAGATATGATATGAATAACTATACGATGATGAAATGATCTTATGTATATGATATACTCTATATAAAGTGTTGCATTAGACCATACACGATCAAGGGGGATAAGAGCCCAGGTAACCATGTTGGGGGTTTGTACTTATCAACCATGTGAGTGATTTGTACTTCGCCACCGTACTAATAAGGTGTGATTATCATTAACTATGTGAGGGGTTTATACCATACAACTACCAAAGGGTTTGTACCTTGAATAGCTACTTTGGTCTCTTTTACACATATGATATCCTATATGAGCATAAGTTACTTAAGCATGTTTTACTTAAGCATTGATCATACATGTCATATTGTTATATTATGCCCATTAGTTAATACTATGCATTTTGATTATGATGCCTATCTATTGTTGCACTGCATCCTACATACTTAATATATCCAAACATACTAATGCGTACTCTTTCCTACATGATATCACCACGTAGGAACCAGAGCTCAAGTTGATCATCCTCTTCCATATGGCTAGTTCGGTACTATTCAAGCTAGTTGGTGAGTCCTTCACTTTGGGGACCTTAGTCTACTCTCTCTTGTTATTTATTGAGACACTCTTCTTTATGTTCTATTTGACTATTAGGGTGAGCCCAGTTGATTTGTCTTGGCCCCCTCTCTTATCTATGTACTAAAGGTGGTTGTTAGACATATTATGTATATATGATATGATTTGACTCTTGTCTCTCAACTATGGTATTATGAAAGCCTTTTCCCTTAGCACCTTTGCCCCTATTCTTGCTCTTTAATATTTTTAGTTGCTTCCATGACCAATGATGTGTAATGACAAGTTAAAAGGCTTATTTGAGGTTCCTTTGGGTTCCCCATTCGCCGTGTCACGTCTAGGCCCTAGGCTTGGGTCTTGACAAGCTTGGTATCAGAGCACTAGGTTGATACATCCTCAAAGTCCAACCTACCATGTTGATTAGATTCCTATTGATGGTTGTAAAGTGCACGATGACTATGAGTAGGAGGCTATGAGATATTGTAGGAAATTTTTCCCTTCTTCATGTTCTACATCGTGCTATAGAGTTGTAGTGAGTTTTTCCCCCTAACGATTATTTTTTGCTATGCTAAATTATGCAAAACACTCAAGGATGAAGGGCCCAAACTCCCAAGGAGAACCTTACCAATGTGAGCTCCAGGATGTTCTCACTATGCTTGCCAAAGTGGTGGCCAACCAAGTCAATCAAGGAGCCCAAGTCCCTTATGCTACTACCCCAGGAGCTCGGGTAAGAGACTTCATGAGGATGAATCATTTAGTTTTCTATGGGTCAAAGATGGATGAAAGTCCATAAGAGTTTCTGGATAAGGTCTACAAAATCTTGAATATCATGGGTGTTGGGCTGAATGAAAAGGCAGAGTTGGCAGTGCACTAACTCAAAGGGGTTGCTCAAATATGGTATGATCAATGGAAGGGTAAGAAGGGGGTTGGTAATGTAGTGCTTTGGGAGGAGTTCAAATTGGCTTTTCTTAACCAGTTTTTCCCTCTTGAGCTTAGGGAAGCAAAGTTGGTAGAGTTTATGAATATGAAATAAGGTGTTATGAGTGTGAGGAAGTATTCCCTTAAGTTTAATCAACTTTCAAAATATGCTCCTCATTTGGTGGCCGATCTTAGATCTGTGATGAATAAGTTCGTGATGGAGGTCTCTGACATGGTAAGTGTAGAATGTCGATCTACTATGCTAATTAGTGGCATGGACTTATCTCAGTTGATGACCTATGCCGAGCAAATGGAGGAGGAGAAATTTAGGAAAAGAAGGGGGCATAAGGTTAAGAGGGCTAGATTTGAGGGTAAATTCCAAAAGGGTGCTAAATTCATCAAGACCAAGGCCCTTCTCATGTACTAATAGAGGGTTTGCCAATGACTTCCCTAGGCCTCAAGGTGTTTGTGGGGTGGCTCCCATTGATGTGTTCCCTAATTATGGAAGGAACTATAGAGGCCTATGCTTGAAGGGTTCTAATTCTTGCTATGAATATGGAGAGCTTGGTCACAATAACGTAGATTGTCCAAGAAACCATGGCAAGGTCTGGGGTGCTAATCTGATGCCATTGGGGAGAGATGGTGCTCCAAGATACAATTGATTTTTCGCTCTACAAAGAAGGCAAGGGGTTGGTGAGATCCCTGATGTTATTACCGGTATGTTAAAAATCTTTGACCTTGATGTGTATGTGTTGATTGATCCAGGTGCCACTCTTTTCTTTGTTACCCCTCTTGTTGCTAAAATATTTCATGTTGTCCCCGAGTTGTTGCATTAGTCATATGAAGTGTCTACTCCTATTGGTGCCTCTATTGTTGATAGGAAAGTTTATAGCAGTTGTCCTATTTGTATTTTACATAAGTTGTTACCTTGTAATCTTGTTGAATTAGACATGGTAGATTTTGATGTCATACTTGGGATGGATCTGTTACATGCCTACTATGCTTCTAGTGATTGTAGAACCAGTAGGATCAAGTTTCAATTTACCAATGAACCCTTCCTTAAGTGGAAAGTCAAGATGTGGTGGTCAAGGGTAGATTCATTTCATGCATTAAATCCCATAAGTTGATTTATAAGGGGTGTTTGTATCATCTTGTGAGGGTTAGATATGTGAAGTACAAAGTCCCTTCCATTGAGTCGGTCCCCATTGTAAACAAGTTTTTTGATGTCTTCCCAAATAACCTTCCCGGTGTCCCTCCTAAAAGGAGATAAATTTTGGCATAGATCTCCTTCTCGATACTCAACTCATATCCATTCCCCCTTACTGTATGGCCCGGACGGAGTTCAAGGAGTTAAAAGAGCAATTGATAAATTTATTGGAAAAGGGATTTATTAGACCTAGTTAATCATCTTGGGGTGCTCTAGTATTGTTTGTGAAAAAGAAGGATGGGTCACTTCGAATGTGCATTGATTACTGGCAACTCAATAGGGTCACTATAAAGAATAGATATCCTCTTCCAAGAATTGATGACTTATTTGACCAATTGTAAGGGGCTAGCTTTTTCACTAAGAATGACCTTCGGTCCGGGTACCATCAAGTGAGGGTGTCGATTGATGATTTGTTTGACCAATTATAAAGGGCTAGCTTTTTCTCTAAGATTGATCATCGGTCCGGGTATCCTCAAGTGAGTGTGAGGGGAGTGTGATATTCCCAAGATGGCTTTCCGAAATAGATATAGGCATTATGAGTTTGTTGTGATGTCATTTGGGTTGACCAATGCACCAGTCATCTTCATGGACCTAATGAATAGGGTCTTCAGACCTTACCTTGATTCCTTTATTGTGGTTTTCATTGATGATATTTTGATCTATTCACATAGTAGGGAGGAGCGTATGAGGTATTTGAGGGTTGTGTTGCAAAGATTGAGGGAAGAGAAATTTATGCCAAATATAAGAAGTGTGAATTTTTGTTGAAGGAGGTTGCATTCTTGGGTCATGTGGTGTCGTGGGATGGTATAAAAGTGGTTCCTAAGAAAATTAATGTGATTAGAAATCAGGCTAGACCATTGACCCTGTCGAATATTAGGAGCTTCTTGGGTCTTGCGGGTTACTATAGAAGATTTCTGAATGGGTTCTCCTCCATTGCTTCCTTTATATCCAAATTGACTCAAAAGAAGGTTAAGTTTATGTGGACTGATGAATGTGAGAGAAGCTTTCAAACATTGAAGGATAAGCTTGTGTTCGCTTCTATATTGTAACTACCAGATAATCAAAGAGACTCCAATATGTCTTCACTCAAAAAGATCTTAACTTGAGACAAAGAAGGTGGCTAGAACTTCTCAAAGATTGTGACATGAGTGTGCATTTCACCCGGGTAAGGCAAATGTGGTGGCAGATGCTTTGAGTCGGTTGTCCATGAGTAGCCTAGCTCTTGTTGATGGTGGTGATAAGGAAATGGCTAGAGAGGTGCATAGATTGGTTAGATTAAGGGTTAGGTTGGAAGAGGTTAGTGACGATGGTGTGGTTGTTATTGATGGGTGTAAGTCTTCATTGGTTGATAAGTTGATAGCAAAATAAGATCTTAACTCCCTAATAGAGGGTTTGCCAATGACTTCCCTAGGCCTCAAGGTGTTTGTGGGGTCTTGACTCCTCCTTTCTTGAATTGAAGGCCTTGGTGAAAGAGGGCAAAGTAGAGGTTTTCTCCCAATGGGGAGATGGTGCCCTTAGATACCAAGATAGGTTGCATGTGACTTGTGTTGATGGTTTGAGGGAGAAGATCCTTGATAAGGCCCATAATTCTTGTTATTCTATCCACCCCAGTTCCACTGAAATGTATAGAGACTTGAAAGATGTGTATTGGTGGGGAGGTATGAAGAGGGACATTGCCAAATTCATTTTTGGTTGCCATAGTTGTCAACAAGTCAAAGCCAAACATCAAAGGTAGGGTGGCCTGACCCAAGACATAGATATTCCTACTTGGAAGTGGGAGGTGATCAATATGGTTTTTGTGGTTAGGTTGCCCAAGACTAGAAAAGTTTTTTATTCCATTTGCGTGGTGGTTAATAAGATGTCGATATAGGGTCACTTTCTACCAGTTAAGACCATATATAGGGCTGAAGAGTATGCAAGGTTGTATATCCATTAATTAGTTAGGTTGCATGGGGTTCCTTTGTCTATCATATCGTATCGTGGTACAAAATTCACTTCACACTTTTGGAGGTCTTTTCAAATGGGTCTTGGAACAAAAGTTCACCTTAGTGTGGCCTTTCATCCCCAAACGGATGGCCAAGCCAAAAGAACCATTCAAGCACTTGAGGATATGCTATGGTCTTGTGTATTAGAGTTGAGAGGTAGTTGGGATGACCATCTTCCTGTGATTGAGCTTGCCTACAACAATAGCTATCACTCTAGTATCGGTATGGCTCCTTTTGAGGCTCTTTATGGGAGACGTTGTAGATCACCGATTGGTTGGTTTGAGGTTGGAGAGGTGGGTTTATTGGGATTGGATCTGGTTATGGAGGCTCTTGAGAAGGTTAGGATGATTAGGGAAAGGTTGAGAATGGCCCAAAGTCGTCAAAAATCTTAAGCTGATGTGAGAAGAAGAGACCTTGAATTCAAAGTGGGTGATTGGGTTTACTTGAAGGTTTCTCCAATGAAAGGAGTGGTCTATTTTGGTAAAAAGGGGAAGTTAGTCCTAAGATATTTTGGTCCTTATGAGGTCGTGAAGAGGGTTGGCAAGGTAGCTTATGAGTTAAAGTTGCCTAGTGAAATGAATTCAGTTCATCAAGTGTTTCATGTCTCTATGTTGAGGAAAAGCATTGGTGATCCTAATGCTATTATGCCTCTTGATGTTGTGGGTGTTGTTGAGGATAACTTGACTTATGAGGAGTTTCTGGTTCAGATTTTTGATAGGCCAGTAAAGAGATTGAGGAACAAGGAGGTGACATCTGTTAACGTCTTTTGGAGGAACCAACAAACCAAAAGTGCTACTTGGGAAGCCGAAGCATACATGCGAAAGCGGTGTCCTTATCTTTTGCACTCCACTTATGCCTAAGGTACTAGTTTTAGGTCCCCTATATGATTTCAAGTCTTATGTTTCAGCCCCTATGTCATTCATATGCATTCATGTTTAAGTTGGCAAGTCGTGATGATTTTACACTCATATTGAGATTTTGAAAATGGTATTTTAAATGTAATGTTGCATTTTAGTTGGCAAGTTAGGTGTAAAAAGGTCTAACTCTGATTAAGAGGGCAAGATTAGTAATTAGGAAATTCTAAGAATGCAAATTCCAGTGGGGTTTCCGCATTGCCCTCGCGACGCACCCTAGTTCATTTTGAGGACTATTTTTTTTAGTTCGGTCCAAGACTTCTAAGTCTTGGGCCTAAGTGGTCCCAAATGTGTTCCCCATACTTAGCCAAATTTCACCCCTGTGTGCCCCAAAATATTCTAAGTGTTGGGCCCAAGGTTCCCAAACGTGTTTTTATCAATATTTAACCAAATTTTACCCTCATATCATCCTAAATATTTTCCAATACTCACTCAAACACTTAGTCATATTTTTACTCCCCAAACCCTCATCCCAAGCTAAGGTTCTCCTTCAAGGTTCTTCTTCAAGCTCCAAGTCTCCATCAGACCAAATTTTACCCTCATATCATCCTAAATATTTTCCAATACTCACTCAAACACTTAGTCATATTATCACTTCCAAAACTCAAGTCCCAAACCTGCATCCCAAGCTAAGGTTCTCCTTCAAGGTTCTTCTTCAAGCTTCAAGTCTCCATCTCCAATCTTTACCATACTCATCTCTAAGCTAAAGTATGTCAATTTCTTTTATAGTTTCCTTTCACCCATGATACTCAAGCCTCTTTTTACTCAAATTGCATGACTTAAAGTTGATTTACAAATGGGTCTTGATTACTATGAAATTCACTACATAGTATGTTGAAGCTATGTAAAGTTATAACTGTTTTGCTATGTTTTGAGCTATAAATCTTAGATCTAATGTAAGATTTGATGAGGGGTTTTGATGTATATGACTTGAAGATGTTGCAAGGTATTGATTGATGGTTTTACAATGGATTTTCTTGTATGATTTCATCTCTAAATTGCATAGTTTTATCTACCACTTCACACCCTCTATATGTTTGATAAAATGTCCGAATATAGTTTCTTGAGGAGTTGAAGGTCCAAAGCATGAGATATGATATAAATGACTATATGATGATGAAATGAGCTTACGTATATGATAAATTTTGTATTAAAGTATTGTATTAGACCATGCCCAATCCGGGGGACTAAGAACCTGGATAACCTAGATGTGGTTTGTACTCACGTATATGATATACTCTATATAAAGTGTTGCATCAGACCATACCCTATCCATGGGGATAAGAACCTGGGTAACCATGTTAGGGATTTGTACTCATCAACCATGTGAGGTATTTGTACTTTCCCACTATATTGATAAGGTATGATTATCATCAACCATGTGAGGTTTTTATACCACACAACCACCAAGGGGTTTGTACCTTGAATAGCTAGCTTGGTCTCTTCTAAACATGTGATATCCTATATGACCATGAGTTACATAAGCATGTTTTACTTAAGCATTTATCATATATGTCATGTTATTATATTATGGATATTGCTTAATACTATGCATTTTGATTATGATGCCGATCTATTATTGCATTGCATCCTACATACTTAATACATTCAAATGTACTAATGTATACTCTTGTCTACATGATATCACCATGTAGGAACCGGAACCTAAGTTGATCATCCTCCTCCACGTGACTAGTTTGGTGCTATTCAAGCTAGTTGGTGAGTCCTTCACTTTGGGGACCTTAGTCTTCTCTCTCACCTGTTATGTATTGTGACACTCTTCTTTATGTTCTATTTGACTATGAGGGTGAGCTCGGTTGCTTTGTCTTGGCCCCTGCTCTTATCTATATAGTAGAGGTGGTTATTGGATATGTTATTTATCTATGATATGAGTTGACTCTTATCTTTTGACTATGGTATTGTGTAAGCTTGGTGGTTGTTAGACATATTATGTATCTATGATATGAGTTGACCCTTGTCTCTTGACTATGGTATTGTGAAAGATCTTTCCCTTAGCCCTTTTGCCCCTATTCTTGCTCTTTAATGTTTTTATATGCTTCCGCGACCAATAATGTGTAATGACAAGTTAAGACACTTATTTGGAGTTTCTTCGGGTTTCCCATTTGTCATGTCACGTCTAGGCCCTAGGCTTGGGTCATGACAGATTCCCCAAGAGAACCACCTGGCCTCATTATCACATCATATTCAACAATGGAAGAATGCTCAAGAAAAGCTATTTGTTTAGATATATAAGTATCTTTCAATAATAGTTTCCAATGAATAAAATTTGAAAAATAAATAATGATCGACTATCTCTACTCAATGTCTATGAATCCTCTATACAATCTAGAAGGTGCAAAGACAAGTCTCAGGCTATCTCAAAATAAAATACCTATAATACTCAATAATAGAAAGAAAAATGCTCCTCCAAATAACAAAGAGGGCTCACCAAATGTGGAAACAAGATTCTGGACTTCAACGATGCACTTGCTGAAAGCCCCTATCACTTGAAAATGCATCATTAGCAATGCAGACCCAAATAGATGTCAGTACATCAAATATTCTAGTCTGGAAGATGGATAAGGAAGCAAGTTAGGCTTAGATACAAATCAACAAAATCAACTCAACAATCCATGACTCAACTTAACAAAGGATAGAAGATTTGTATAGTAAAATAATTCTCTTGAAAGAAACTCTAGCATACAACTCGATCAAATAAGTTATGTATAATCCAGGAGTTTCTCTAACTGAGAACCATAGCACATGAACTGGTGATGATATAACATTTGCACTATCATTGCCTTAGCCATCCAATACTTACCAAGGCAAAGGATGACCAAAGCAATCTGGATCCAAAATAAATGTCCATTTTTTTAGGACATAAGAGGCATAGGCCCTATCTTACGCCAGTAATGTAGTTTATGACTTTGATATAGCACTTACTCGTACCTATATAAATGCTCAATACTTCATATAGTGACTCAATATGCTCATATCAATCAACTCAATCGCATCTTTATATTTACTCCAATCAAACTCCATCAATTCGCTTAACAAATAAAACCAATTAGGACCATCAATCATGCATGATATTGGGACTCATCAATCATTCAAGACTCTAACCCAAACATTTGTTTAGACTCCAATCAATCATGCTCATCATATAAACACGTGTAAGATGCTCATTATATACATATTCAAGAGATTTGCTCCTCATACTCATGTTGCTCAACTCATGTATTCACAATTATGATCTCAATTGAGTCAATGCAACAAGGATTACATAGAATATTATAATTTAGGGTTGATAATATCTACATGAATTAATGTTCCAACTTTATGAAATCAATATATAACTCATCAATTTTTTCATAATATATGCATGAAAATTCAGTCATAAATTAACATAACTCACAGATTAGGATTAGGGGATTTCACTAATCAATTCCTAGACTCCAATTCAAATCATGTGAACAAAAGAGAAATTGGATGAAATCAGTCCAATGCTTTAGGTAGCCTTATATACCTAGAACAAAGTTTGACAATCAATTCTCATAGGTTTCTATTCTAAACGTTTGAATCTCTAGCTTCTTTTCTCATCCTCTTAGCCCTAGTCTTTTGTTAGAATACATATAAGACTTAGGAATGGGTTTAAAAATCCTTTGTAAGTCAAGAAAAACTTGTAATAGTTATGGGTTTAAGTTTAGAAGGGGTAGGAAAAGTCTTAAATGCCCCTTAAAAGAAATTGAAAATTTTGAATTGTCGTGGACCTAGTCCGCGTGGCGGACTTGGTCCTTCACTGTATATTTTTCATTGAAAGTTTTCCAATTGATGTTCTAATCCATATAAAATAATAGAACCACAATTAAGTGAAATCCGCGATAAGTTCATGACATAGATGTGTCGTGTAACGACCCCAAAAAGTGCCTAAAAATGTGCCTCGAAATTATCCAAAAACTTATTTTCTATATATCTAAAAATTCATTTGGAATTTTAAAAATCCGACTTCATATTCTTGTTCTGGGGGTCCAAATTAGGGTGAAAAGGGTCTAATCTCAATTTTAAAGCAAGGGATTAGGGTGAAAAGGGTCTAACCTCAATTTTAAAGCAAAGAAATCAATTTATGAAATTTGCACTTGGTGCAAATTCCAGTGGGCATCCGCGACGCAGAGAGGTGTTATTTCTGCACTATTTTTTCCTAGGTCAACCAAATTTTTCTAAGTGTTGGACCTAAGTTTTCTCAAACGTATATTCACCTATATTTAGCCTTATCTCAACCTCATATCACCCTAAACATTCCCCAATATTTCCCCAAACACTTAGACTCATTTCTAACCCTAAATTCAAGTCCCAAACTCAAGGCCAACTCAAGGATCTCACTCAAGCTTCAAATCTTCATTAAAGTCTTCTTCAAGAACTTCACAAAAGCTAAGGTATGTGGTGTTGAACTATTGGGTCCTTCCAGCCATGGTGCCTAAATTCTCTTTTACTTAATAATACATGATTTAAAGTTGATTTTTGTATGCGAGTCTTCTACATTGAGAATTTTACTGCATAGTGATTTATATGTGCCTAAACCCTCTTTTGCTTATTAATGCATGATTTAAAGTTGATTTTACTTGTGGGTCTTGTATTTTGAGAAACTTACAGCACAATGATTTTAGTTCATGAAAGTATAGTTGTTTTGGCATGTTTTGATCTCTAAATCTTGGATCTAATGTTGGATTTGATGAGGAGTTTTGATGTGAATGTATTGGGGGTGTTACAAGGTATTGGTTGATGGTTTTACTACAGATTTTCTTACATGATTTCATCTCTAAATTACATAGTCTTTTACCCCCATTAGACACCCCCAAGGTATTTGATAAAATGTCCGATTATAGTTTATTGAGTAAAGGTCCAAAGCATGAGCTATGATATAAATGATGTTATGATGATGAAAAGAGGTTATGTATATGATATGATTGACTATATGATGATGAAATGAGCTTATGCATATGATGTAATCTATATAAAGTGTTGCATTAGACCATGCCTGATCCGAGAAGACAAGAGCCTGGATAACCTAGATGAAGGTTAATACTCATCCACTAGGGTGATGGGGTGGCATCATCACCAATCTAGATGGGGGTTTATACTCATCAACTGAGAAATATCTTATATGAGCATGAGTTACTTAAGCATGTTTTTACTTATACATTGATCATACATGTCATCTTGCTATATTATGCCTATTGTTGACCATGAATCTTATCTCTTATTGCATTGCATCCCACATACTTAGTACATTCAAACGTACTAATGCATACTTTTGCATACATGATATCACCATATAGGAACCGGTGCCCAAGTTGATCATCCTCCTCCCATGATCATAAATCATTGCAAGCTTTACTTGAAAACTAGTTGGGTTAGGCTTTATCGTTGAACAATTATAAATCAGGTAAGTCATAAAAATATTCTCTTTTAAAAGAAAATAGTACTATTCTAAGCTTGTTGGTGAGTCCTCCATTTCAAGGACTTTGGTTTTCATTTTCCTCTTATCTATGTACTTAGAGACTATCTTATATTCTACTTTACTATGAGGGTGAGCCCGATTACTTTGTCTTGGCCACCACTCTATTTATGTATGTAGAGGTGTTTGTTGGACAAGTTATGTATTATGTTTGATCTTTGACTCATCTATGTTGTTTAAGTATTACACTCTCTCTTTCTCCCTTGGTCCCATTTCCCCTTATTCATGTTTCTTATGATGTTTTATATTGCTTCCGCCACCAAGGATGTGTATTGATATGCTATGAGGCTTGTTTCGGAGTTCCTTCGAGTTCCCCATTCGCCAGTCACACATAGGCCCTAGGCTTGGGTCATGACATGTCGTGCACTTTTTAGAAATTGCTTCGTTGCCCCAAAAAAATTATCTTTTTATCTAGTTGGTCTAAAATTCAACCAAGACTATTTTTCCACACAATTGTCCTGCTGATCACGATTCCAGCTTTGAATTTGCCAACACAAATTGGGAAGATACGTTATGTAAGTTTTCTCTCATCTTGAGATATTTTGGTAATTTTACTGGGTGTAACTCCCTATACTCTTGAAACACACTCTAAGGGAAGAAAACATATTGACTCTTTTTTTTTGCATATTTATCTGTTGATTTTTGCATGTATTTACATGGTAGAGAATTTTCAAGATATTCTAATCCTAGCAAATAAAATTGTGAATATGGATAAAATTAGTTTTCCTCATTTAAGGCTTACTCCAATAAACAACATAAAGTAGATTTTAATTGCACATGTTATTTACGTTGAATACCTCTTTGCCTGAAAGAAGAGAAACCATTGAACTTCGTGGCTGCATATCTTTGTTATTCAAATCAACAACATTATTAAATTAATTTGGATTAATTTTGAAATTGAACACCATTAGCGTCATTTAGTGAATTGCCTCTTTTTCTTCTTCTCCGCCCTCTCTCCCTTCCTCTTCCCCTTCTAGTACTACAATTCTAAACATTCTAGACTACCATCGTTTAGAGAGTCAATGAGGGAGACTGTAGTCATGCATTGCACTTGTTTATCATGTCAAACAAAAGTAAAAAAATCCACAAAATTTGTTTCAAAAAGAAATTCTCACATCTGTGACACCATTAACTCTTCAATAATGATGACACTTTTCAATAGCTCTTTGCAAATTTTACATGTCAAAACACTGTTCAACATCTCTTGCCATCTAATTAAACTATCTATCTTCCTTCATACGCTGAAAAAAAAAACTAATAAAAGAAAGCCAAATCAAGTATTTTTTTCCTTTAATTGTAAACCTATACATTCCATTCTCTGCATGTAAACTCTATACTAAAAAAGCATATAAAGAGAGAAACAAATTTTAAAAAAAAAGTATTTAGTTTTCTTAAATCTTGATTTAGTGTATAGAATAAAACAAACAAAGAAAGAAGGATATATAGGAAAAAGGAAAATGACAGGTTTTGCAAAGAAGTAACAAAAATTCAAAGAAGTTTGAATTTTTTGGATTGTTATTAGAATAAGTAGTATGTGTGAAAAGGTTTTTTGAATTATAAAAAATAATGTTGTGAACAAATTATTTTATGTATATGATAATAATAATTGTAAAACTCAACAATTCCTTCTGTGACTTCTAATACCGTGAATGATAGAAGGAAACTTCACCCTTTCAAAATTTACTGAAGACCCAATATATGTATGTCACGACCCGGTCCCAGTCATGATAGTGTCTGCTGGTCAACCTATAGGCAAGAAAATTCTCAACCCAAGGTTACCTGTCCTAGCTCTCTAGTCCAACCAAATCGATACAATGTTTTTACTTATACATTGATCATACATGTCATCTTCCAAGGTTACCTGTCCTAGCTCTCTAGTCCAACCAAATCGATACAACACTAATATATACAATAAAACCTACCCAGGACCTTGAAGTCAACTATACAAGGCTACTATAGACACAATGACAGATTGTATACATATATCAATCATCATAATAATATATAAAATCGAAGTGTACCTATTAATACCAAACTCTACTATATAAAGTCCATGTCTGGATACAAAAGATGTCCATCAACTTGAAGGAGACTGCTAGTAAGCAAGACTTGTCAGTGCTCACCAAAAGACACCCAGTAGGCATCATCAGCCAACTGAGTGAATTGGTGAACATAAATAAAGTCCAAATGTATAGAAATGTAGTAGTATAGCAAAATAAACTTAGATCAAGGCATAGGCATGAATGGGAACCCTCATACCACAATTGAACCAATCGACGTGAAATATAATGATAACCTAAACAAACCCAAGTACTGAACATCAATACCGACACCACAACTGCGCCCAACTGAGGTATAGTGTTGTACGCAGGTGCAAGGCCATAATATCTATGCTTGTATGCCAACTGGGACCCCATAAGCCTCGAAGGTACACCTATGCATAATAGTAATGCCAATAGAAAATTATAAAATTCCTTAGAAGCATTACAAAATCCCATAGAATTATCATAGAGCTCAACTCTCCACATTATCAGAACAAAGGTCAGTTGTACATGGGTGTAAGGCCCTAGTGTCTAAGCCTAAATGCCCTCTGAATCTCTATAAGCTCTGGAGGTACACCTACGCATATTCAGGGTATGAATAGGTGAGTAGATCCATGGGTAAGTAATCTCGGGCCTCTTCCTCACAATCCTAAGTCAACTGGGTCCTCGACCCTATGCTAGCACGTGGCACATGATCCATAGTCCTCTAACCTAGCCTCCTGTTGAGCAGTCAGCTAGGGCCAGATGGTCTGACACTCAATATAATTGCGGGATGTATCCCTCGTGGGAGAAATAATCCCCTAAACATAAATAATAGTGACTCATGTCAGGATGTCAATCATGGGGCCCATCCCCATAAAATATCAATCACGAGGCCAAGCCCCAGAAAATATCAATCACGAGGCCCAGCCCTATGTAATATCAATCAGCGTCCTCAACCCAAATTTCTGTAACACCCCACACACACTATAAGTATTTGTACTACACACATGAAACATGATAAGGACTTTCAAATTAGTGCTAATTTTAAAAGTGTTTACATCTCGTGTTAAAGGACGTCATGTGTATCTAAAGTTTAAGAAAGTTGCGCGTATATATGTTTTGCGTCGAGTTAAGGGGAGTAAGACCCTAAACAAAGGAAAATAATTGAGGTGCTTGTAAGACAGGCTGTACATACTATGTAGATAATGTCCATTAGAAAATGCAATTAAAGGAAAAATAGTGGGAAAACACGCTCGGGATTGTAGTTGCACGGTTGCTGCCTGGGTGTTGTTTCTATGTGAAATTGGGTGTCTAAGATGTGTCTATTGTCCTCTAATGCTATTTTTATTAATTACTATGTTGTAGATAAATATTTTGAGGAAGGAAAGGTTATTCCAAGGTAAAAGCAAGGTCGTATAACGAGGTATGTAAGGCTATTTGCTTCCATTTTACTTGGCATGAAACATAGATTCCTTATTGGTACATAAAGGCACTTACCCACTCCGACACAATTAGTAACCGTATCTTCACTCTTTCATGTGTTTATATGCTGTCATACATAGTCACTTTCAAAGCTACATACATACAAATTTACCTTTATAGCTACATACATATATGGATACCAATTTACATGGGTTCTTGTTGCCAAATAAAGTCCATAAGTTGTTTCATCTCATGCGCATTTCACTATTTGTGTAACGTACTTCTTTTATTGTCATATGGTATTGTATGGTTATCTATATGTCATATGCTTCCTACACAGTTCCAAAGCTCCAATAATGTGACCACCAAAAGATCATCTTAAAGATAATTGAAAGGTAAAGGATATTGCTTATAGATAGGTGGTACCCAAAGGGGTGGAAGAATCACCTAGCTAGGGACGATCCTATCACGGAGGGTTGCCCGAGGGGGCTAAGGAAGAGCCTAGCCAGGGACGAACCTGATACGATTACCCCTGATCAGCTGGGTCTTTTACAGTATACTGTGCACAAATTATACAGATGTTACAGTAAAGGTAAAGACTTAAAGAATGTAAAGTACATGATCCCACAGTATAATCAAAGGTGGTCTCTTATCATACATCAATACAAAGTTTCATTTGAGTTGTTATTTTATATATAGTATTTCCTGCCTTATATATTCAGTACATTATCTCGTACTGACATCCTTTACGGGTGACCTTCATTTCATGCTATAGGAACAGGTACTAGTAGATCTCCCCAGTAGGACTACAGGATATCCAGCATTGGTCACCAAGCTCCAGGTTGCTTCGGGGCTTTGTATGTCTAGAGTTTATGTTTTTATATTGTACAGTTAGTTGAGCCGAGGCCTGTCCCGACCCTTATCAAACACTTGTCATTATTTAGAGGCTTTGTAGACTATGTAAATTAAAGTGTGGGCATATTTTGTACTTTAGATAGCGTGGCCCTAACGGCCTAGTCATATACTTTTCCTTTTGGCTTGCTAGTGCTATCTACTTACTTAAAGTCATACTAAAGGTAGAATTCCTTATTATGCATATAGAAAGTGCATAGGTATAGGTTGGTTCTCCCAGGCCTTATCGGAATGGGTGCCAGTCCGCCTTAATGGGATTTGGGGCGTGAAAGAAGTAGTATCAGAGTGGGTCATACTAGGGAGTCTACAAAGCCGTGTCTATATAGATTCTTGTTTATCAATGTGTTGTGCACCACATTTATAAGCAGGAGGCTATGTGGCATTTAGGAGTTTTTACTTTCTGTTCATTCTTCAGATCATGCCATAGAGCAAAGTGTAATAGGTGGATTATGTCTAACCCCTAAATTGTTTTGTACAGCAAGTATGTCAGAAACCAGGAAGAAAAAAGGTAAAGGGAAAGAAGTGGAGGTGATGGTTGGGTTAGCCAGTCAGGGACATAACAAAATGAGGCTCAAGTCGGGGGAGACAACGAAGTGAGGCTCAAGATAAGTCTCTATCACAGACATCTCCAACTCCCTCAGTTCCCGATAAACGCAGGAATAGTAAAATTCCCCCAGAACCACCTATTGATACTACAGTGCAAGAATTGAGAAATGTCACAGACATCTCCAACTCCCTCATTTCCCGATGAACCCGAGAATGGTGAAATTCCCTCAGAACCACCTATTGATACTACAGTGCAGGAATTGAGAAATACAGTCCAATTATTAACACAACTAGTTGCTAGCCAAGGCCAAAGGCAAGAAGGCCCAGTTGCAGGTGCAGGTGGTGCAAATAGGGCAGCTGGCACGAGGATACGTGATTTTCTTAATCTGGTGCATCTCTAACCACCTGGAAAGAGTTCAAAGAGGCATTCCTCGATCATTACTTGCCATTGCAGATCTGGCAGGCCCATGCAGATTAGTTCTTGAACCTCTACCAAGGGAATATGAGTGTCAGGGAGTATAGCCTTCAATTTAGTTCCCTATCCAGGTATGCCCCTAATGTAGTTGCTACTATGGCAGACAGAGTTCATCGGTATGTAGATAGGCTGGATACATATTTGGTCAAAGATTGTACAATTGCTTCCCCGAATGAAGATATGGATATAGCAAGAATGCAAGCTTTTACACAGAAATTGGAGGACCAAAGGCAAAGGAGAAGGGCACAAGAGCTAGAAAGAGCGCAGCCCAAGCGGGCTAGGTATATAGGGCAGTTTACACCATCCCAAAGTGATCTTAGGCCTCGGTTCTTTAACAGACCGCCTAGGCCATCATCCTCCTACTTTGCAGTTAGTGCTCCACCATAATTTCAAGAGTCCAGAAGAAATTAGTTGAGTCAAAGAAACAAAGGGCAAGGTACTCAAATAGCAGGGTATTCGGCAAGTCAGCAAATGACTACTGTGTAGCCTTATAGGCAGTGTGGAAAAAGTCACCTAGGGATATGTCGTGTAGGGACAAATGCTTGTTATAGGTGTGGTGTACTAGGGCATATAGTAAGAGATTGTACGAGGAGGCATATAGGTGATACAGCACAACCTACCAGATCAGGGATATGTTGTGTAGGGACAAATATTTGTTATGGGTATGGTGTACTAAGGCATATAGTAAGAGACTGTCCGAGGAGGCGTATAGGTGATATAGCACAACTTACCAGATCAGGTGTTGCATCTTCATCATCAGTTCCTCTAGTAGGTAGGGGTCAACAAGCACCTATGGGTCGTGGTAGAGGTGTAAGAGGGGCAG
>DF357367.1:189577-228057 GCA_000787875.1 Solanum virginianum | reverse complement strand
TGTCTTTGGTATTTTCTAAATGTTGCTCTAGGTTTGTTAGGTGAATTAATAAGTTTGTATAACTATGTTTTATTAGCCAATAATAATCTTTTTTAACTCGTAATTCTGATACAAATTTTAATTTTCTCATGTCAGTAATTTTGGTTTATACTAAATTCTCTAAGCCTAAACATGATACTACTTTCCTTTTTATTTGTTTTTATCCTACGCTCTGATACCAAATATGGGGTGGGGCATAAGGTTTTTCAAATACCTTATTCAAATTGTAGTTCCTCTTTTTCGTAGTAACTGTTGTAAATGGTTCCTCCGTAGATTTTCCTGCCATAAAATTTTTGTTAGTAGCTTGGGTTTTTAGGTGTATCCCAACGTCACCTTCTAGTTCTGGTTTTTTATAGCGCTCCGACTGCACTGTTAGCTCTGTTTTTTTACCGTGGTCTGTCTCCACATGACTTACTTCTATAGCTGATACTCTGGCATTGAGCATCTTAAGTTGTTCAAGTATCTCATTCATAGTTGATACTGAGATCAGTTCTAAGTTGAGACTAAGTGAGGTGTCTCGATGTGCACTCTCAAAGCAAGATTGCTTACATGCGAGCTGAGAATAAGTTTGAGTATCTTTTTATGTATCATGTCTTTTGAATATATCCAAATATATCATTTTTATTTTGTGCAATTTACCTAGAGCATGCTTCAGCTTAAAAAAGGATGACTAATGTTAGTCCAGCTACTTAGAAGATCTTTCAATTTTATTACTTTATGTTTATGTAAAATGTCATATCAAACACGAACTTTGAGTTTGAAGCCCAATTATATCTCCACGGTCTAGATAAAACACTCGTTTTTATAGCATCCTTAATAGGTATATGATCCACAATATGGTGTATGGCATGAATAGGAAGATCTATAAGTCTATCGAGTTATTTACCATTATCTATCATCTCCATTCTGACTTTTGATCACTTGCAAAAAAGAAAAAGAAGAGGGATGGTAAGCATAAGTTTGATCTATCAATTGTGCATTGGTCAAAGCAACTTAAAGTATCTGCTTCAATACAACTATTTAGCTATCTTCCTTACGAGCTTTGCTTTGACATACATTCAAAATCATAAAGTATATTTTAACTTATGTTTAACATCCCTCTTCTTTTTTTTTTTGTAAATGATTAAAAGTTAGAATTGAGATGATAAATAACAAAAACAAAGACAATAGACTTATGGATCTTCCTATTAGGTCATGCATCATATTTTGGATCATATACCTATTGAGCATGCTGCAAGAATGAGTATTTTTTCTACATTGTAGATATATATTTGGGCTTCAAACCTGAAGATTGTATTTGATATGATGTTTTACTTAAAGAGACTGCTATCAAACATAATAGACATCATTAGTCCAATTCTATTTCAGCACCGTGGATCTATTAAAATATTCTTTGTAGATATTTCAGTAATTTATTCTTCTGTACATCTAGTTGTCGATCAATGGATGTTATTATTTTTCAGGAAATGGTATCATGGATCTCACTATTCAGACTCAAATCAATGGCAATGCCCTGTATAAATTACTTCCCTATGTGTATGATATGGGACTACAACATTTGGTCTTGTTGAGCTGCATTTTCAGGCCTCAAAGCAGTTTTGAGGGTTTCCATAAGCTCAAAGTACTTCTATTTACACAAGTTTCTTTTGAGTTAAAGGCTACAACTTCTTCCCTCTGGATGTCAAATCTTGAGAGACTGGGTTTCAAATAGTGCATTAGGCTTTATTTCGTGAATATATATGCCCCAAAAGTTACTATTTTATGTCTCTTTGATTGTGAAAGTGACACCCTAAAATTGAGTTCATTTACGAACATGGGGAGATGAGATTATTTGTATTTGTATCCTACAAAAAAGTTTCACTAAACAGACAAGATAAAGTAATAAAATCTATAAATCTTCTTAGCAACTGGACTAACCTTAGTCTTCTTGCTTTAAGTCGAAGCATTCCCAAGGTAAGTTGCACAAAAGAAAATTGATATATTAGTATATATTCAAAAGGCATGATACATAACAAGATGCTCAAACTTTCTCTCAGCTGGCAAGTAAGCACCCATACTTTGAGAGTGCATGTCTAAACACGTCAACTTGATCTCAACTGAGAACTACACACTCCAACTCATCCCCACTGTATTTCCATGGAAACCTAATGTTCATTTTGAGAGTCTGAGTCTTCAACTGAGCACAATTAAGACGCGTTGAGGTAGCTTTATATGTGCATACTCAAAGTTGGAGTTTTTATTTGCTAGCTTTGGCCATGTTTGAGTGTATGTTTATGTAAAATTCCTATTTGTTAATGTTAACTGTTATTCTTTTGTGGTTGTTTGCTGTCTAGTTTTTTGCTTCTTGTACCGAAGTAGAGAGCCCTCCGTTGTGCCTCACCAGATTAAGATATCTCTATCTTTGTCATTATGTTTTCAACAGTGAATATCAAATATTTACTCTTCTAAGCACTCTTAGAAGTTCTCCCAATTTAATGATACTTCGATTTCAAGTAAGTACTAATTGATTTCAAGAGTCGTTACTAATTATTCCGAGTAAGGAGTTGAAACGGAACTTATTTTACTTTTAATCAATGTATAGTTGATGGGCCAAAGAAAGAAAGATGAAATTGAAGTGGATGTAAATTCTTTTCAAGTATCAGAATGCACAACACAACTCAACAACATGCGAATATTAAAAATAAATAGATTTTGTGGTTCAAAAGATGAGTTTCTCTTTATAAGTTTTGTACTTGGCTCTGCCTCTTTACTCCCGAAGGCCATCCTTTTGGTAGAGACAAGTGTTAAAGAATGCCAATCCTTGATTAGTGCTAAGCTCCGCCATTGATTGAGAAGACTTGATCCATAACAGATCTGGAATATTGGCTGTACTCCGCCAATAATGTCGTGCATGAAAAAGGAGGATGTGGTATCGTCAATGACAGGAGTTTCCATTGTAGAACATGAGTAGAAGTTGTCACGGCCCCTGCTGGTGCTGCATTGCTATTGAGATCTTAGTGTTTGTTAAGTAATACAGAGGAGTTATCAAAGTAGGGGCGAATATAGGGGCTAAATCCATTGCCATGTCGAAACTGGTTCACTCACAGAAGATGGTGGTCAGTTACATGACAATATGGTAACCGGGGCTATCACAAGGAAAAAAACATGATTGTATGCTCCTGGTATGTTATACATTGCACTTGCTTCAGCAATGACTCTTGCAAAGCTAACATTGTCAAGGATAAGAAGAATATCGAACTCTCAATATTCGTATATAGAAGGTCTCATTGATTTCAAGTACTTTAATTAAAATATCACTTATGATTGGCTACAATAACCTTATTCTCATTATTTCATTATTGTCCTCGACTTATATTTCATTTTTATTGTTACCGATGATGAGAATTTAATTATTACCAACATCATCGTAAGAGGAAGAACTTGCATATTTGAGCTAGAATAAGAAATCACATAACCAATATTTCATTTAGAAATACACATTCCACTTCCAAGACACATTTGTTAGGAAACAATGAAATAAAATGATGTACTACTCTCCACGAAAGTAATTACTCGATGGAGCTGGTCATTGCTCGAGTTATACATCACTGAAAGTCACGGGATAGGCACACCAGTTTCTTACATAGTAAGTATGAGAGTGCTAAAGGATAAACACCACTATCAAGATTGTTTCTCATATGGTTCAACCAATAGCTGAAATAGAATTTTCACTGAAAGGTGTCAACATATAAAGGGTAAACACACAAAGAAAAATAAGAAAGTGTATCCACCATTGAAATCTGAAATGGAAAACAAAACTAAAAAATATGAAATGCCTGATCAGTAATTACTTGTTTATGAAATCTGGTTCTCTGCCTGAGAAAATCCATACCAGTTATGTTATTTCTCAACGGATTGCGTAGATGCCCGAGGGATCTTCATCAACTCCTTTGATATCTTCAAGGATTGGCTTTTATTAACAGTTGTATCTACCAAAAGGATGACCTTCTATGTTAAAGGCCAAAGGCAAGTACAAAACTTATAAAGAGCAACTCATCTCTTGAACCACGAAATTAATTTATTTTAAATATTCGCAAGTTGTTGAGTTGTGTTACGTATTTTGGTACTTGAAAAGAATTTACATCCACTACCATTTCGTCTTTCTTCCTCTAGCCCATTCACTATACATAGATTAAAAGTAAAAAAAAGTGACATTTCAACTCCATACTCGAAAAAATGATTAACAACACTTGAAGTCAAGTAGAACTTACCTGAAATCGAAGTATCATTAAATTGGGAGAACTTCTAAGAATGCTTAGAAAAGTAAATATTTGATATTCACTATCAAAAAATAATGACTAATATAGAGAAGGCTTAATCTGGTGAGGCGCAACAAAGGACTCTCTAGCAAATAAGAAGATAAAAACTAGATAGAAAACAACCACAAAAGAATAAAGTTTAACATTAACAAATAAGCGTTTTGCATAAACATACATCCAAACATGGCCAAAGCCAGCAAATTAAAACTCCAACTTTCTAAAGCTACCTCAAATCGTCTCGATTGTGCTCAGTTGAAGACTCTAACTTACGAATGAATGTCAGGTTTCCACAGACATAAAGTGGAGATGAGTTGAAGTGTGCAACTCTCACTTAAAACCAAGTTGTGGTGTCTAGATGTGCACTCTCAAAGAAAGAGTTCTTACCTAACAATTGAGATAAAGATTGAACATCTTTTTATATATCATGCCTTTTGAATATATCCAAATATATCATTTTTCATTTGTGCAACTTACCTTGAGGATGCTTCGACTTAAATAAGATGACTAAGGTCATTTCAGTTCCTTAGAAAATCTGTCAGTTTCAATACTTTGTCTCATCTGTTTAGTGAAACTTCATTGTTGAATACAAATGCAAATAAGATCTGTTAATTTCATTCGTTTATCTTATCATTTTAGTGAAATTTCATCATTGAATCTAAATAAAATAATCTCATCCCCTCCGAGTTTATAAAAGGACTCAATTTTAGGGTGTCGCTTCCACAACAAAAGAGACATAAAATAGTTTCTATTGGGGCATATATATTCAAGAGATGAAGATCAATGCACTATTTGAAACCCAGTCGCTCAAGGTTTGACGTCTAGAGGGAAGAAGTTATAGCCTTTAACTCAAATGAAAGTAGCATAAATAGAAGTATTTTGAGCTTATGGAAACCCTTAAAACTGCATGGAGGCCTGAAAATGCAGCTCGACATGACCAAATGTTATAGTCCTACATCATACACATAGGATGGCAATTTATATGGGGCGTTGCCATTGATTGGATTCTGAATAATGATATATGATACCGTTTCCTAACAAAATTAACATCCACTGATAGAAAACTAGATGTAGAGAAAAATGTATTATTGATATATCCACGAAGAATGTTTTAATAGATCCACAATGCTGAAACAGAATTGTACTAACGATGTCTATTATGTTTGATAGTAGTCTCCTTATGCCAAACATCATAGCAAACAAGAGCTTCAGGTTTGAGACCCAAATATATCTCCACGGTCTAGACAAAATACATATTCTTACAACATCCTCAATAGGTATCTGATCCAAAATATGGTGTATATTAATAGGAAGATCCATAAGCCTATCAAGTTTGTTACTGTTATCTATCATCTTCATTCTAACTTTTGATCATTTGCAAAAATAGAAGAAGAAAAGGGAAGTTAAACATAAGTTAAAATATACTTTAAGATTTTGAATGTTTATCAAAGAAAAGCTTGTAAGGCAGATAACTAATAGTTGTTTTAAATTAGATACTTTAAGTTACTTTGACATACATTCAAAATCTTAAAGTATGTTTTAACTTATGCTTAAATTCCCTTTTCTTCTTCTTTTTTTGCAAGTGATCAAAAGTCAATAGAGATGATAGATAACAGTAATAAACTGGATAGACTTACAAATTTTCCTATTAATGTCATACACCATATTCGGGAGCATATACCCATTGAGGATGTTGCAAGAACGAGTGTTTTGTCAAGACAATGGGGATATATTTGGCCTCAAACTTGAAGCTCGTGTTTGATATGAAGTTTTGTACAAAGAGACTACTATCAAGCACAATAAACATAATTACTACAATTCTTTTTTAGCACCGTGGATCCATTAAAATATTCTTCATGGATATTTCAGTAACACATTCTTCTCTGCATATAGTTGTCAATCAATGGATGTTATTTTTTTGAGTAATGGTATCATGGATCTCACTATTCACCCTTTGAGTGAAAATCATATTTCTATTATTGGTTGAACCACTTGAGGAACATCCTCGATAGTGGTGTTTATCCTTTTACACTCAGAAAATGGTATGCCTTTCCCGTGAACTCCAGGATTACAACATTTGATCCTGCCGAACTGTATTTTTAGGCCTCTATGCATTTTTAGAGGTTTTCATAAGCTCAAAATACTTCAATTTATGTTAGTTTCATTTGAGTTAGAGGCTATAACTTCTTTCCTTTGGACATCAAACCTTGATAGACTGAGTTTCAAATAGTGCATTGATCTTCATTTCTTGAATATATATGTGCTGTAAAAGTTACTATTTTATGTCTCTTTGGTTGTGGAAACAACACCCTAAAATTAAATCCTTTTATAAACTCAGGGGAGATGAGATTATTTTATTTGTATCCAATGAAGAAATTTCACTGAAATGATAAGATAAAGTAATGAAATTGATAGATCTTCTTATTAGTTTGACTAACCTTTGTGATCTTATTTTAAGCCGAAGCGCCCTCTAAGTAAGATGCACAGATTAAAAATGAAATATTTGGATATATTCAAAAGAAATGATATATAAAAAGATGCTCAAACTTTGTCTCAGATAACAAGTAAGCACTCTTACTTTAAGAGTGCACATCTAAATACCTCAAATTCGTCTTAACTCAGAACTGCACACATGCTAACTCATCCCCACTGTATGTCTGCGGAAACTTGAAATTCATTCCATAAGTCGGAGTCTTTAGCCAAGCACAAGTCAGACATGTTGAAGTAGCTTTAGATGTGCATACTCAAAGTTGGAGTTTTTATTTGCTGGCTTTAGCCACATTCGAGTGTATGTTTATGTAAAATGCCTTTTTGTTAATGTCAACCATTATCTTTTGTGGTTTTTTGTTTTCTAGTATTTTTCTTCTTATAACAGAGTAGAGAATCCTCCCTTACACCTCACCAGATTGAGATGCCTATTTTTTGTCATTATATTTTTGATAGTGAATATCAAATATATACTCTTTTAAGCATTCTTAGAAGTTCTCTCAATTTAATAATATTTTGATTTCAGGTAAGTACAACTTGACTTCAAAAGTTTTTACTGATTTTTTTAAGTAAGGAGTTGAAACGCAACTTATTTACTTTAAATCTACGTATTGTCGAAGGGCAAATGGAAGAAACATGAAATGGAAGTGGATGTCAATTCTTTACAAGTACTAGACTACAGATCAAAACTCAATATCTTGCGAATACTGAAAATAAATAGATTTTGCGGTTCAAGAGATGAGTTGCTCTTTATAAGTTATGTACTTGTCTCTGCCCCTTTACTCTAAAAGGCTATCCTTTTAGTAGATAAAATGGTTAATGAATACTAATCCTTAAAGATATCAAAGAAGTTGATAAGGTTCCCTCGAGCATCTATGAAATCAAAAATAATATATGAACCCCGGACCTAGAATGACCAATGCGATCAATATAATGTTGAGATGGTAGGAACCTATTTCTCGCTCTTCATTATCAACTTATAATGTAGATGAGCCTTTATTTTTTTATCATGTACGACAAATCAACATTACATAACTATACCTTTGTTTCCTTGTTTGTCTAGAAATTTTAGTTTTGGTTCTTGTGGTGTTTTTCTTACATCACTTGAAGGATATTATGTTATTTATACAAAGAGATATCAATAATAGGTATTGTTTTTCTCATGCAGAGAACCAGAGTACATAAACAAGTTATTGTTGGTCAGCCATTTCTTGTTGTTTAGTACTGTTTTCTGTTTGTGATCCCAATGGCGGACTACTACCTTGTTTTTCTTCGTGTCTTTACCCTTTATGTGTTGACACCTTTGAGTGAAAATCATATTTCTATTATTGGTTGAACCACTTGAGGAACATCCTCGATAGTGGTGTTTATCCTTTTACACTCAGAAAATGGTATGCCTTTCCCGTGAACTCCAGGGAAGCGAATGGAGTCAGCCACACACATACTCCATGCAATGGTGCTATTAGGGGTACATAAAGTCTGGCTGGTTCTATCTGAAGAGCTCGCCAATCAAATAAGACTTGTGCCTTGCAAAGAACAACTGATTCCCCTTCATGACTCATAGTGATAGATCAAAACATGAGTTGCTGATAAATTCACCAAAGATTGATTGTTACCACCATTGGCTGCAAAACTGTTATTTTGTAGAATAGCATCAGTTTGTTCCAGATCTCTGAGGCTTGTACAAAGAACTAATAAATTATTGTTGTTGATGATATTATTAGAGGTATTCAGAGGAACTCCGCCACTGGTTGAGAAGACTTGATCGATAACAAATTTGGAGTATTTTTTATACTCACCCAAGAATATCATGCATGAAAATAAAGGATGTGGTATCATCAATGACAGGTTTTTCCATAGTATAACATGAGTAGCAGCTGTCAAGACCCCTAATGATGTTGCATTGTTATTAAGGTATTAGTGTTCATTAAGTAATATAGAGGAGTTACTACTGATGCAGGGGCAATAATAGGGGCTAAATCTATTGCCATGTCTATCCTAGTTCACTCACAGAAGATGGTGGTTGGCTACTTGACAATGTGGTAATCGGAGCTATCACAAAGAATGAAAACATGATCATATGCTCCTGATAGTTTTTACATTGTACTTGCTTCATTAATGGTTCTTTCTATGGTAACATTGCTAAAGATAAGTAAAATATGGAATTCTCCATATTCATATATAGAAGGTTTCATTGATTTCAAGTACTTTAATTCAAATATAACTTATGATTGGCAACAACAAAATCATTCTCATTGTTTCATATCCTCCACTCATATTTGTTTCTATAATTTTAGATGATGAGAAGTTAATTTCTACCAACTTCATCGTGGGAGGAAGAACTTGCATATTTGGGCAAGAATAAGAAATCACATAAACAATATTATATTTAGAAATACATATTCCACTTCCAAGACTTATTTGCTAGGAAAAAAGTATATGCAATGATGTATTTACTCTCCATAAAAGTAGTTGCTCGTTGGAGCCGATCATTGCTCGTCTAATGCACTATTATGTGAGTGGATTATCTATATATTACCATCGAGGTGTTTTGTAGCATGATTGGGATCTCACTACCTTCTAACTAAAGGTAACTCAACTAGCATGGCCATGAGATATGTTGGCTTTGAGAATTCTACCATCTAGTTTGGTGAGAGATAAAGCTTGTGTCTTCTACTGTTTGTGTGCAAGTTCTTCATGAAATGTACTGGATATAGTTTTTTGAATATTTTATCAAATATTAATAATATGAAGTGTTTTATTCCTTTGTAAAGTGTTTATTCTAATTTAGATATAGAGTTTAGTAAAAATTTATCAATCCTATTTTCTGTCATTAAAGTGAACTGAACCAAGAATGTCTGCAAGGCACACTTTATGCACCCCTGACAATACCATTGAAAGGAGACAGTGTGTGGGTGCCTACATTAGCTTTCTTGGAGTTCACGGGACAGGCATACCAATTTCTTACATAGTAACTATGAGAGTGCTAAAGGATAAACACCACTATCGAGATTGTTCCTCATGTGGTTCAACCAATGGCAGAAATAGAATTTTCACTGAAAGGTGTCAACACATAAAAGGTAAACACACAAAGAAAAACAAGGTAGTGTCTCTGCCATTGGGATAAGAAATAGAAAGCAGAACTAAACAACATGAAGTGTCTAACTAATAGTAACTTGTTTATGAAATCTGGATCTCTGCCTGTGAAAAACAATACATGTTTATTTATATCTCTCTATATAAATGATACAAAATCATTCAAGTGATACAAGAAGAACACCACAAGAACCAAAACTAAAATTTCTAGACAAAGTAGGAACCAAAAGTATAGTTACATAATGTTGATATGTCATACATGATAAAATATACAGGCTCCTGTTCGTTAGAAGTTGATGATGAAGAGTGAGGAACAGGTTCCTGCCATCTTAACATTATAGTAATCACCTTGTTCGTTCCATTGTCTGTAGTTCATATGTTATTTCTGATTTTGTAGATACCTGAGGGAACCTTATGAAGTCCTTCAATATCTTGAAGGATTGGATTTTATTAATACTTGTATCTACCAAAAGGATGACCTTATGGAGTAAAAGGGCAGAGGCAAGTACAAAACTTATAAAGAGCAACTCATCTCTTGAACCACAAAATCTATATATTTTCAATATTCGCAAGTCGGTGAGTTGTGTTTTATAGTTTGGTACTTGAAAAGAATTTGCATTCACATCCATTTCATCTTTCTTCCTCTAGTCCATCGACTATACCTAGATTAAAAGTAAAATAAATAATGTATAAACTCCTTACTCAGAAAAACAATGAACAACTCTCGATGTCAAGTAGAATTTACCTTAAATCGAAGTATCATTAAATTTGGGGAACTTCTATGAATTCTTAGGAAAGTAAATATTTGATATTCAGTATCAAAATAATGATGACAAAGATAAAGAAATCTCAATCCTATGAGGCGCAATGGAGGACTCTCTTTTCTGGTACATGAAGCCTTAAACTAGACAACAAACAACCATAAGAATAAAGTTTAACATTAACAAATAGGCATTTTACATATTATACATCCAAAAGTGGCAAAAGCCAGTAAATAAAAACTCCAACTTATAGTATGCATATCTAAAGCTACCTCAGCTCGTCTCAATTGTGCTCAGTTGAAGACTCCAACTTACAAAATGAATGTCAGGTTTCTATGGACATATAGTGGGGATGAGTTGGGGTGTGTAATTCTCAGTTGAAACCAAGTTGAGGTGTCTAGATGTGCACTCTCAAAGTAAGAGTGCGTGATTGCAAGTTGAGACAAAGTTTGAGCATCGTTTTATGTATAATGCCTCTCGAATATATCCAAATATATCATTTTTCTTTTGTGCATCATACCTTACGGATGCTACAGCTTAAAATAAGATGACTAAGGTCAGTCTACCTACTAAGAAAATCTGCCAATTTCATTACTATGTCTTGTCTGTTTAGTGAAACTTCTTTGTTCGATATAAATGCAAATAATTTCATCTCCCTGAGTTCATAAAGGAGTCAAAATTATGGTGTCACATTCACAACTAAAGAGACATAAATAGTAACTTCTAGGACATATATATTCAAGAAATGAAGACTAGTGCACTGTTCAAAACCCAGTCTCTCATGGTTTGACATCCAGAGGGAAGAAGTGATAGCCTCTAACTCAAATGAAACTCAAAAAAACAAAAGTATTTGAAGCTTATGAAAACCCCTAAAACTACATGGAGGCTTGAAAATGTAGTTCGACAGTAGCAAATGTTGTAGTCCATTATCATACACATAGGAAGGCAATTTATATAGCGCATTACCATTGATTTGATTCTGAATAGTGTTATCTATGATATTGTTTTTTAAAAAAAATAACATCCATTGATCGACAATTAGATGTAGAAAAGAATGTATTACTAAAATATCCATGAAAATGTTTTAATGGATTCAAAGTGCTAAAACAGAATTGTATTAATATCTATTATGTTTGATGGAAGTCTTTTTGTGCAAAATGTCATATCTAACATGAGCTTCGGGTATGAAGCCCAAATATATCTTCACGATTTAACAAAACACTCATTATTGGAGCATCCTCAATAGGTATATGATCCAAATATGATATATGACATTAATAGGAAGATCTATATGTCTATCGAGTTTGTTACCATTATCTATCATATCCATTCTAACTTTTTATTATTTGCAACTAAAGAAGAAGAAGAGAGAAGTTAAGCATAAGTTAAAACATACATTAAGATTTTGAATTTATGCAAAAGCAAAGCTTGTAAGGTATATAGCTAGATAGTCTTTTAAAGCAGATACTTTAAATAGCTTTAATATACATTCAAAATCTTAAACTATGTTTTAACTTATGTTTGACTTCCCTCTTCTTCTTCTTTTTCCCAAATGATCAAAATTCTGAATGGAGATGATACATAACTGTAACAAACTTGATAGACTTACAGATCTTCCTATTAATGTCATACACCATATTCTACATCATATACCTATTGATGATGCTGCAAGAATGAGTGTTTTGTCCAGAACATGGAGTTACATTTGGGCTTCAAACCTGAAGCTCGTCTTTTATATGACATTTTGCACAAAGAAACTGCCATCAAACACAATAAACATCATTAATACAATTCTATATCAGCACCGTGGATCCATTAAAACATTCTTCATGGATATTTTAGTAATACATTCTTCTCTTCATCTAGTTGTCGATCAACGAATGTCATTTTTGTGAAGAAATGGTATCATGGATCTCACTATTTGGAATCATATCAATGAAAATGTCCCATTTTAATTGCCTTCCTGTGTGTGTGATATGAAACTACAATATTTGATCCTGTCAAACATCATTTTATTTGAGTTAGAGGCTACAACCTTTTCCCTCTAGATGTAAAACCTTGAGAGACTAGGTTTCAAATAGTGCAATGATCTTCATTTCTTGAATATATATGCCCCAAAAGTTACTATTTTATGTCTCTTTAGTTGTTGAAGTGGTACCCTAAAATTGAATCCTTTTACGAAGCAAAAAACTAGACAATAAACAAACACAACAGAACAATGGTTAACATTAAAATATAGGTGTTTTACATAAACATATGCAAATAAAAACTCCAACTTTGAGTATGCACATCTATATCTACTTCAACACATCTAACTTGTGCATAGTTGAAGACTCTAACTTATGAAATGAATGTCAGGTTTTTGCGGACATACAGTAGGGATGAGTTGGAGTGAGCAGTTCTGAGTTGAGATGAAGTTGAGGTGTCTAGATGTGTGAGCTGAGAAAAAGTTTGAGTATCTTTCTGTGTATCATGCCTTTCAAATATATCCAAATATATCATTTTTCTTTTGTGCAATTTACCTAGAGGATAGTTCAGCTTAAAAAAAGATGACTAAGTTTATCCAGCTACTTAGAAGATCTTTCAATTTCATTACTTTATCTTATTTGTTTAGTGAAATTTCTTTGCTGAATACAAATACAAATAATCTCATCTCCCCTAAGTTCATAAAAGGTTTCAATTTTAGGGTGTTGCTTCCACAACTAAAGAGACATAAAATAGTACCTTTTGGGGCATATATATTCAAGAAAGCAAGACCAATACACTATTAAAAATCTAGTCCATCAAAGTTTGGCATCCAGAGGGAAGAAGTTATAGCCTCTAACTCAAACAAAACTCGCGTCAATAGAAGTATTTTGAGCTTACGAAAACCCCTGAAACTGCATGGAGGCCTAAAAATGCAATTCGACATAACCAAACATTGTAGTCCTGTATCATAAACATAGGAAGACAATTTACATGGGGCATTTCCATTGATTAGATTCTGAAGAGTGAGATTTATGATACCATTTCTCAATAAAAATAATATCCATTGATCGACAACTGGATGAAGAGAAGAATGTATTACTGAAATATCTATAAAAAATCTTTTATTGGATCCATGGGGCTGAAATAGAATTTTATTAATGATATTTATTATGTTTGATGGTAGTCCCTTTGTGCAAAATATCATATCAAACACGAACTTTGAGTTTGAATCCCAAATATATCACTACGGTCTGGATAAAATACTCGTTCTTATAGTATCCTCAATAGGTATATCATCCATAATATGATGTATGACATGAATAGGAAAAACCTTAAGTCTATCGAGTTTGTTACCATTATCTATCATCTCCAATCTGATATTTAATCATTTGCCAAAAAAGAAGAAGTAGAGGGACATTAAGCATAAGTTTGATCTATCAATTGTGCATCGGTCAAAGTAACTTAAAGTATCTACATTAAAATAACTATTTAGCTATTCGCCTTACAAGCTTTGCTTTAACATACATTCAAAATCGTAAAGTATATTTTAACTTATCTTTAACATCCCTCTTCTGCTTCTTTTTTTGCAAATGATCAAAAGTTAGAATTGAGATGATAAATAACGATAACAAAATCGACAGACTTATGGTTCTTCCCATTAATGTCATACACCATATTTTGGATCATATACCTATTGAGTATGATACAAGAACAAGTGTTTTGTCTATACCATGGAGATATATTTGGGCTTCAAACTGAAGCTTCTGTTTGATATGACGTTTTACATAAAGAGACTGCCATCAAACATAATAGACATCATTAGTCTAATTCCATTTCAGAACCGTGGATCCATTAAAATATTCTTCGCAGATATTTCAGTAATTTATTCTTCTCTACACCTAGTTGTCCATCAATGGATGTTATTTTTTTCATGAAATGGTATCATGGATCTCACTATTCAGAATCAAATCAATAGCAATGCCCTGTATAAATTGTCTTACTATGTGTATGATACGGGACTGCAACATTTGATCTTGTTGAACTGCATTTTCAGGCCTCTATGCAGTTTTGAGGGTTTTCATAAGCTCAAAATGCTTCTATTTATACAAGTTTCACTTGAGTTAAAGGCAACAACTTCTTGCCTCTGGATGTCAAACCTTGAGAGACTAGGTTTCAAAGAGTGCATTGGTCTTCATTTCGTGAATATATATACCCCAAAAGTTACTATTTTATGTCTCTTCAGTTGTGGAAATGAACCCTAAAATTGAGTTCATTTATAAACTTGGGGAGATGAGATTATTTGCATTTGTATTCGATGAAGAAGTTTCACTAAACAGACAAGATAAAGTAATAAAATCTACATTTCTCAGCACTGGGATTGACCTTAGTCTTCTTATTTTAAGTTGAAGTATCCTCAAGGTAAGTTGCAGAAAGGAAATATTATATATTAGTATATATTCAAAAGGCATGATACAAAAAAAGATGCACAAACTTTCTCTCAATAGGCAAGTAAGCACTCTTAGTTTGAGAGTAAACATCTAGACATCTCAACTTGGTCTCAACTGAGAACTACACACTCCAACACATCCCCACTGTGTGTTCATGGAACTTGACATTCATTTTGAGTTTTTGAGTCATCAACTGAGCACAATTGAGATGCGTTAAGGTATCTTTACATGTGCGTACTCAAAGTTGGAGTTTTTATTTGTTGGATTTGGCCACGTTTGAGTGTATGTTTATGTGAAAGTCCTATTAGTTGATGTTAACTGTTATTCTCTTATGGTTGTTTGCTGTCTAGTTTTTTCTTCTTGTACTGAAGTAGAATGCCTTTCATTGCGCCTCACCATATTAACATGTCTCTATCTTTGTCATTATGTTTTCAACAGTGAATATCAAATATTTACTCTTCTAAGCACTCTTACAAGTTCTCCAATTTAATGATACTTCGATTTCAAGTAAGTACTAATTGACTTCAAGAGTTGTTACTCATTTGTCTGCATAAGGAGTTGAAATGCCACTTATATTACTTTTAATCAATGTATAGTTGATGGTCGGGAGGAAGAAAGATGAAATGGAAGTGGATGTCAGTTCTTTTCAAGTATCAAACTATAGAACACAACTCAACGACATGCAAATATTAAAAATAAATAGATTTTGTGGTTCAAGAGATGAGTTGCTCTTTGTAAGTTTTGTACTTGCCTCTGTCTCTTTACTCTTGAAGGCAATCCTTTTGGTAGATACAAGTGTTAATGAATGCCAATCCTTGAAGATATCGAAGGAGTTGATGAGGTTCCCTCGGGCATCTACAAAATCAAAAATAATATCTGAATCACAGATAATAGAATAAACAACGCGATTACTATAATGTTGATATGGCATGAACCTATTTCTCAATCTTCATCATCAACTTCCATGTGGAGGAGCCTTTATTTTTTTATCATGTATGACATATCAGCATTATATAACTATACTTTTTGTTTCTTATTTCTCTAGAAATTATAGTTTGGGTTCTTGTGATGTTCTTCTAGCATCACTTGAAGGATTTTGCATCATTTATACAGAGAGATATAACTAAACAGGTATTGATTTTCTCAGATAGAGAACCAGATTTCATAAACAAGTTATTACTGGTTAGGTTTTTTGTTGTTTAGTTCTGCTTTCTATTTCTAAACCCAATGGCAGAGACACTACCTTATTTTTCTTTGTGTGTTTACCCTTTATGTAATGACACCTTTAAATGAAAATCCTATTTCTATTATTGGTTGAACCAGATGAGGAATAGTCTCGATAGTGGTGTTTATCCTTTTGTACTCTAATAGTTACTATGTCAAAAATTGGTGAGCCTGTCCCATGAACTCCAGGGAAGCTAATGGAGTTAGACACATACGGTTTCCATGCAATGGTGCTATCAGGGGTGCGTCAAGTGTGGCTGGTTCTATCTGAAGACCTTACTAATCAAATAAAGCTTATGCCTTTCCAACAACAGCAGATCCCTGTTTATAACTCACAATGATAGAGAAAAACTTAAGCTGCTGACAAATTCAACAAAGGTTGATTGTTACAACTACTAGTTACAAAAATGTTGTTTTATGGAATAGCATAAGCTTGTTGCAGATTATAAGGAACTGATAAATTGTTATTGTTGATGATATTATTAGAGCTATTCAGGGCAACTCCACCACTAATTGAGAAGATTTGATCCATAATAGATCTGGAGTAATGGTTATACTCCGCCAGGAATGTCGTGCATGAAAAAGTAGGTGTGGTATCGTCAAAGACAGGAGTTTCCACAATAGAAAATGAGTAGCAGTTGTCGCGGCCCCTACAGGTACAGCATTGCTATTGAGGTCTTAGTGTTCGTTAAGTAATTCAGAGGAGTTCTATCGAAGCAGGGGCAAAAATTGAGGCCAAATCTGTTGCCATGTCGAAACTGGTTCACTCACAGAAGATGGTGGTCGGCTACATGACAATGTGGTAATAGGGCTATCACAAGGATTGAATACATGATCGTATGCTTCTGGTATGTTTTATATTGCACTTTCTTCATTAATGATTCTTACGAAGCTAACATTGCCAAAGATAAGTGGAATATTAAATTCTCGATATTTGTATATAGAAGTTCTCATTGATTTAAAGTACTTTAATTTAAATATAACTTGTGATTGGCTACAATAAACACATTCTTATTATTTCATCATTATCCTCGACTTATATTTCATTTCTATCGTTACAAATGATAAGAAGTTCATTACTACCAACTTTATCGTAAGAGGACGAACTTGCATATTTAGGCAAGAATAAGAAATCACAAAACCAATATATCGTTTAGAAATACATATTCCACTTCTAAGACTCATTTGTTAGGAATGAATGATATACAATGATTTATTACTCTCCACAAATGTAATTGCTCGATGTAGCTGGTCATTGCTCGACTCATGCATCACTGGAAGTCACGAGATAGGCACGCCAATTTCTGACATAGTAACTATAAGAGTGCTAAAGGATAAACACCAATCTTAAGACTATTCCTTATATGGTTCAACCAATAGCTGAAATACTATTTTTACTGAAAGGTGTCAACATATAAAGGGTAAACATACAAAGGAAAATAAGATAGTATCTCCGCCATTGGCATCTAAAATGGAAAACAGAACTAAAGAAGATGAAATGCCTAATCAGTAATTACTTGTTTATGAAATCTAGTTCTCCCTAAGAAAAACCATACCAGTTATGTTATATCTTTCTGCATAAACGACGAAAAATCCTTCAAGTTATGCTAGAAGAACCCCATAAGAACAAAATCTAAAATTTCTAGGAAAAAAGGAACTAAAAGTGTATTTATATAATGTTGATATGCCTTACATGATAAAAAATACAGGCTCTTTGACATAAAAAGTTGATAATGAAGAGTGAGAAACAGGTTCTTGCCATCTCATCGTTATAGTAATCGCCTTGCTTGTTTTAATGTTCGTGGTTCATATATTATTTCTGATTTCGTAGATGTCCGAGGGAACCTCATCAACTCCTTCGATTCCTTCAAGGATTGACTTTCATTAACACTTATATCTACCAAAATGATGGCCTTCTATGTAAAGGGGCAAAGGCAAGTACAAAACTTATAAAGAGCAAATCATCTCTTGAACCACGAAAACTATTTATTTTCAATATTCACAAGTTGTTGAGTTCTGTTTTGTAGTTTGGTACTTGAAAAGAATTTACATCCACTTCCGTTTCATCTTTCTTCCTCTGGCCCATCAACTATACATATTAAAAGTAAAAGAAGTGGTGTTTCAACTCCATACTAAAAAAATGATTAACTAATTCAAGTAGAACTTACCTGAAATTGAAGTATCATTAAATTGGGAGAACTTCTAAAAGTGCTTAGAAAAGTAAATATTTGATATTCACTGTCAAAAAGAATAATGACAAAGATAGATAAGTCTTAATCTAGTGAGGCGCAACAAAGTACTCTCTACTTTAGTACAAGAAGCAAAAAACTAGACAACAAACAACCACAAAAGAATAACATTTAACATTAACAAATAGGCATTTTGCATAAAGATACATTCAAACATGGCCATGGCAAAGCCAGCAAATCAAAACTCCTACTTTCTAAAGCTACCTCAAATCGTCTCAATTGTGTTCAGTTGAAGACTCCAACTTGCTAATGAATGACAATTTTCCGCAGACATATACTGGGGATTAGTTAAAGTGTGCAGTTCTAAGTCTAAACCAAGTTGTGGTGTCTAGATATGCACTCTCAAAGAAAGAGGTCTTACATGCCAACGGAGATAAAGTTTGAACATCTTTTCATGCATCATACCTTTCAAATATATCCAAATATATCATTTTTCATTTGTGCAACTTACCTTGAGGACGCTTTAACTTAAACAAGATGACTATGGTCAGTCCAGCTGCTGAGAAAATCTGTCAATTTCATTACTTTGTCTCATCTGTTTAGTGAAAGTTCTTTCTTGAATACAAATGCAAATAATCTCATCTCCCCGAGTTCATAAAAGGACTCAATTTTAGCGTGTCGCTTCCACAACCAAAGAGACATAAAATAGTTTCTATTGGGGCATATAGATTAAGGAGATGAAGACCAAGGCACTATTTGAAACCTAGTCGTTCAAGGTTTGACATAGAGAGTGAAGAAGTTTTAGCCTCTATCTCAAATGAAACTAGCATAAATATAAGTATTTTGAGCTTATAGAAACCCCTAAAACTGCATGAAGGCTTGAAAATATAGTTCGACATGACCAAATGTTTTGTCCTTTATCATACACATAGGAAGGTAATTTATATGGGGCATTGCTTGATTTGATTCTGAATAATGATATATGATACTATTTCCTAACAAAAATAACATCCACCGATAGAAAACTAGATGTAGAGAAGAATGTATGATTGATATATGCACAAAAATTGTTTTAATGGATCCACAATGCTAAAACAAAATTGCACTAATGATGTCTATTGTGTTTGATGGTAGTCTCTTTGTGCCAAATGTCATGTCAAACATGAGCTTCAGGTTTGAAGCCCAAATATATCTCCACGGTCTGGACAAAACATACATTCTTACAACGTCCTCAATAGGTAGCTGATCCAAAATATGGTGTATGACATTAACACAAAGATCCATAAGCCTATCAAGTTTGTTACCGTTGTCTATAATCTTCATTCTAACTTTTGATCATTTGCAAAAAAAGAAGAAGAAGAGGAAAGTTAAACATAAGCTTATCAAGTTTGTTACCATTATCTATCATCTTCATTCTAACTTTTGATCATTTGCAAAAAAAGAAAGAAGAAGAGGGAAGTTAAACATAAGTTAAAATATACTTTAATATTTTGAATATATATCAAAGAAAAAGTTGTATGACAGATAGCTAGATAGGTGTTTTAAAGAAAATACTTTAAGTTGCTTTGACATACATTCAAAATCTTAAAGTATGTTTTAACTTATGTTTAACTTCCCATTTCTTCTTTTTTTTTTGCAAATGATTAAAAGTCAGAATGGAGATGATAGATAACATTAACAAACTCGATAGACTTACGGATCTTCCTATTAGTGTCATACACCATTTTTGGAAGCATATACCCATTGAGGTTGCTGCAAGAATAAGTATTTTGTCTAGACCATGGGGATATATCATAGCTCAAACTTGAAGCTCGTGTTTGATATGAAGTTTTGTACAAAGAGAGTACCATCAAACACAATAAACATCATTAGTACAATTCTTTTTCAGCACCGTGGATCCATTAAAACATTCTTCATGGACATTTTAGTAATACATTCTTCTCTACATCTAGTTGTCAATCAATCGATGTTATTTTTATCAATTAATAGTGTCATGGATCTCGTGATTCATAAATAAATCAATGACAATGCCTGTATAAATTACCTTCATATGTGTATGATATGGGACTACAATGTTTGGTCCTGCCAAACTGCATTTTCAGGCCTCCATGTGGTTTCAAAGGTTTTCATAAGCTTAAAATACTTCAATTTACATGAGTTTCATTTGAGTTAGAGGCTACAACTTATTTTCTTTGGATGTCAAACCTTGATAGACTCAATTTCAAATAGTGCATTAAAGATTTGAAATAGTGCATTGATCTTCATTTCTTTAATATATATGCCCCAAAAGTTACTATTTTATGTCTTTTTGGTTGTGGAAGCAACACCCTAAAATTGAATCCTTTTATAAGCTCGGGGGAGATGACATTATTTGATTTGTATCCGTTGAAGAAATTTCACTGGAATGATAACATAAAGTAATGAAATTGACAGATCTTCTCATTAGGTGGAATAACCTTAGTCATCTTTTTTAAGCCAAAGTACCCTCTAAGTAAGACGCACAAAATAAAAATAAAATATTTAGATATATTCAAAAGGTATGATACATAAAAAGATGCTCAACCTTTATCTCAGATGGCAAGTAAGCACTTTTACTTTGAGAGTCACATCTTGGCACCTCAACTTGGTCTCAACTCAAAACTACACACGCCAACTCATCCCCACTGTATGTCTGCAAAAACATGACATTCATTTTGTAAGTTGGAGTCTTCAACTAAGCATAAGTCAGACTTGTTAAAGTAGCTTTAGATGTGCATACTCAAAGTTGGAGTTTTTATTTGCTGGCTTCAGCTACGTTTGACTGTATATTTATGTAAAACGCCTATTTGTTAATGTCAACCATTATCTTTTAAGGTTTTTTGCCGTGTTGTATTTTTCTTCTTATAGCAGAGCAGAGATTCCTCCCTTATGCCTCACCAAATTGAGATGTCTCTATTTTTGTCAATATGTTTTTGATAGTAAATATGAAATATATACTTTTTTAAGCATTCTTAGAAGTTCTTCCAATTTAATGATATTTCAATTTTAGGTAAGCATTACTTGACTTCAGGAGTTGTTTCTGATTTTTTTGAGGAAGGAGTTGAAACACCACTTATTTTACTTTAAATCAACGTATTGTCGATGGGCAAAATGAAGAAAGGTGAAATGGAAGTGGATGTAAATTCATTGCAAGTACCAGACTATAGATCACAACTCAACAACTTGAGAATACTGAAAATAAACAGATTTCGTGGTTCAAGAGATGAGTTGCTCTTTATAAGTTTTATACTTACCTTTGCGCCTTTACTCTAGAAGGCCATCCTTTTGGTAATGAATGCTAATCCGTAAACATATCGAAGGAGTTGATAAGGTTCCCTCGGGCATCTATGAAATCAAAAATCATATATGAACTACAGGCATTGAACGAGTAAGGCGATCACTATAATGCTGAGATAGTAGGAACCAATTTCTCACTCTTCATTATCAACTAATAATGTAGAGAAGCCTTTATTTTTTATCATGTACGACAAATCAACATTATATAATTATACCTTTGTTTTCTTGTTTGTCTAGAAATTTTGGTGTTGGTTCTTTTAGTGTTTTTCTTGCATTCTTGAAGGATTTTATGTTATTTATACAGAAAGATATCAATAACATGTATTATTTTTCTCAGGCAGAGAACCAGATTACATAAATGAGTTATTGCTGGTTAGGCATATCTTGTTTTGTAGTACTATTTTCTATTTCTGATCCCAATGATGGACTACTACCTTATTGTTCTTCGTGTGTTTACCCTTTATGTGTTGACACCTTTTAGTGAAAATCCTATTTCTACTATTGGTTGAACCACTTGAGGAACATCCTCGATAGTGGTGTTTATCCTTTTGCACTCAAAAATTGGTGTGCCTGTCCCATGAACTCCAAGGAAGCGAATGGAGTCAGCCATACACACTCTCTATGCAATGTGCTATCAAGGGTGCATAAAATATGGTTGGTTCTATCGGAAGAGCTTACCAAACGAATAAGACTTATGCCTTGCCAACAATAGTTGATCCCTCTTCATGACTCATAGTGATAGATCAAAACTTGACGTGCTGACAATTTTATAAAAGGTTGATTTTTACCACCATTGACTACAAAACTGTTGATTTGCAAAATAGAATCAACTTGTTCCAGATAATAAGGCTTGTACAAGGAACTAATAAATTATTATTATTGATGATATTATTAGAGGTATTTGGAGGAACTCCGCCACTGGTTGAGAAGACTTGATCGATAACAATTTAGAGTATTTGCTACACTCATCCAAGAATGTCGTGCATGAAAACAGAGGATGTGGTATTGTCAATGACAAGTTTTTCCATAGTAGGACATGAGTAGCAGCTATCATGACCCCTAATAGTGTTATATTGCTATTAAGGTCTTAGTGTTTATTGAATAATACAGAGGAGTTACTACCGAAGTAGGGGCTAAATCTATTGCCATGTCAAAACTGATTCACTCACAGAAGATGGTGGTTTGCTACTTGACGATGTGGTAATCAGGGCTATCATACAGAACAAGAAGATGATTGTATGCTCTTGATATTTTGTATATTGCACTTGCTTTATTAATGATTCTTGCTATGCTAACATTGCCAAAGATAAGTAGAATAAGGAATTCTCCATATTCGTATATAGAAGGTCTCATTGGTTTCAAGTACTTTAATTTAAATATAATTTATGTTTGGCAACAATAAACTCATTCTCATTGTTTCATATCCTGCACTTATATTTATTTCTATGATTACAGATGATGAGAAGTTAATTTCTACCAATTTCATTGTGGGAGGAAGAACTTGCATATTTGGGCAAGAATAAGAAATTACATAACCAATATTTCACTTAAAAATACATATTCTACTTCCAAGACTCATTTGCTAGGAAACAATGATATGCAGTGATTTATTTACTCTTGACAGAAGTAGTTGCTCGATGGATCTTGTCATTACTCGTCTTATGCGCTATGGTACGAGTGGATTATCTATAGGTTACCATTGAGTGGTTTGGTGACATGATTGGGATCTCTCTACCTTCTAATTAAAGGTAACTCAACTAGCATGGCCATGAGATCTATTGACTTTGAGAATTCTACCATCTAGTTTGTTGACAGATAAAGCTTGTGGCTTCTACTGTTTGTGTGCAAGTTCTCATTAAATGTTTTGGATATAGTTTTTGAATTTTTTAGCAAATAGTAATAATATGAAGTGTTTTATTCCTTTTTAAGTTGTTTATTCTAATTTACATATAGATCGTAGTAAAAATTTATCAATCCTATTTTCTATCATTAAAGTGAACTAAACCAAGAATGTCTACAAGGCACACTTTACGCACCCCTAACAACACCATTGATTGGAGAGCGTGCGTGGCTGACTCCTGTAGCTTGCTTGGAGTTCATGGGATAGGCACACCAATATCTTACATTGTAACTATGAGAGTGCTAAAGGATAAACACCACTATCGAGACTGTTCCTCATGTGGTTAAACCAATAGTATAAATAGGATTTGCAAAGAAAGGTATCAATACATAAAGCGTAAACATACAAAGAAAAATAAGGTAGTGTCTCTACCATTGGGATCAGAAATAGAAAGTAGAACTAAACAATATGAAGTGTCTGACCAATAATAACTTGTTTATTAAATCTGGATCTCTGCCTATGAAAAACAGTACCTGTTTAGTTATATCTCTCTATATAAATGATGTAAAATCGTTCAACTAATGCAAGAAGAACACCACAAGAATCAAAACTAAAATTTCTAGACAAAGGAGGAACCAAAAGTATAGTTATATAATGCTGATATGTCATACATGATAAAATATATAGGCTCTTGTACATTAGAAGTTGATGATGAAGAGTGAGAAGCAGGTTCCTGCCATCTCAACATTGTAGCAGTTCCCTTGCTCATTCTATTATCTGTAGCTCATATATTATTTATGATTTTGTAGATGCCCGAGGGAACTTCATCAACTCCTTTAATATCTTGAAGGATTTGATTTCATTAATACTTGTATCTACCAAAAGGATGGCCTTGTAGAGTAAAATGGCAGAGGCAAGTACAAAACTTATAAAGAGCAACTCATCTCTTGAACCACGAAATCTATTTATTTTCAATATTCACGTCCATTTAATCTTTCTTCCTCTAGCCCATCGACTATTAGTAGATTAAAAGTAAAATAAGTGGCATATTAACTCCTTACTCAAAAAAATGATGAACAACTCTTGAAGTCAAGTAGAATTTACCTGAAATCGAAGTATCATTAAATTAGGGGAACTTCTATGAATGGTTAGAAAAGTAAATATTTCATATTCACTGTTAAAAAAATAATGACAAAGATAGAGAAATCTCAATCCGGTGAGACGCAACAGAGGGATCTCTTTTTCAGCACATGATGCCTTAAACTAGACAACAAACAATGACAAAAGAATAAAGTTTAATGTTAACAAATAGGCATTTTACATAAACATATATCCAAACATGGCAAAAGCTAGCAAATAAAAACTCCAACTTATAGTATGCACATCTAAAGCTACCTCAGCTTGTCTTAATTGTGCCCAGTTGAAGAGTCCAACTTATGAAATGAATGTTAGGTTTCCGCGGACATATAAAAGGGATGAGTTGGACTATATAGTTCTCAGTTCAAACCAAGTTGAGGTTTCTAGATGTGTACTCTTAAAGTAAGGATGTTTACTTGCAAGCTGAGATAACATTTGAGCATCTTTTTATGTATAATGCCTCTCAAAAATATCCAAATATATCATTTTTCTTTTGTGTAACATACCTTGCAGATGCTGTGGCTTAAAATAAGATGACTAAGATAAGTCTAGCTACTTAGAAGATCTATCAATTTCATTACTATATCTTGTCTGTTTAGTGAAACTTCTTTGTTGGATACAAAATGCAAATAATTTCATCTCCCCGAGTTCATAAAGGACTTAATTTTAGGGTGTCACTTCTGCAACCGAAGAGACATAAAATAATAACTTCTGGGACATATATATTCAAGAAACGAAGAATAGTGCACTATTCGAAACCCAGTCTCACATGGTTTGACATCCAGAGGGAAGAAGTTATAGCATCTAACTCAGATGAAACTCACATAAACAGAAGTATTTTGAGCTAATGAAAACCCCTAAAACTATATGGAGGCCTGAAAATGCAGTTCAACAGCACCAAATGTTGTAGTCCTGTATTATACACATCGAAAGGCAATTTATATAGGGCATTGCCATTGATTTAATTCTAAATAGTGTTATCCATGATATTGTTTTTTGACAAAAATAATATCCATTGATCGACAACTAGATGTAGAGAAGAACGTATTGCTGAAATATCCAGGAAGAATGTTTTAATGGATCCAAAGTGTTAAAACAGAATTGTATTAATGTCTATTGTGTTTGATGGAAGTCTTTTTGTTCAAAACATTATATCCAACAAGAGTTTCAGGTTTGAAGCCCAAATATATCTCCATGGTCTGGACAAAACACTTGTTCTTGGAGCATCCTTAATGGGTATATGATCCAGAATATAGTGTATGGCATTAATAGGATGATCTATAAATCTATCGAGTTTGTTACCATTATCTATCAGCTCCATTCTAACTTTTGATCATTTGCAACTAAAGAAGTAAAATAGAGAAGTTAAAACATACTTTAAGATTTTGAATGTATGTCAAAGCTAAGCTTGTAAGGCATATAGTTAGGTAGTTGTTTTAAAGAAGATACTTTAAGTTACTTTGACATACATTCGAAATCTTAAAGTATGTTTTAACTTATGTTTACTTCCCTCTTCTTCTTTTTTTCCAAATGATCAAAATTCTGAATGGAGATGATGGATAACTGTAACAAACTCAATAGGCTTATGGATCTTCTTATTAATGTCATACACTGTATTCTGGATCATATACCTATTGTGGGTGCTGCAAGAACGAGTATTTTGTATATAACATGGAATTATATTTGGGCTTCAAACCTGAAGCTCGTGTTTGATATGACGTTTTTCCCAAAGATACTACCATAAAATATAATAAACAACATTAGCACAATTCTATATCACCACCGTGGATCCATTAAAACATTCTTCATGAATATTTTAGTAATACATTCTTCTTTGCATCTAGTTACCGATTAACGGTAGTTATTTTTGTCAAGAAATGGAATGATGGATCTCACTATTCAGAATTATATCAATGACAATGTCTCATTTAAATTGAATTCCTATGTGTATGATACGGGCTACAACATTTGGTCCTATCAAACTGCATTTTCAGGCCTCCATGCAGTTTTAGGGGTTTTGATAAGCTCAAAATTCTTCCATTTACGTGAGTTTCATTTGAGTGAGAGGCTATAACTTTTTCCTTCTAGATGTCAAACCTTGAGAGACTGGATTTCAAATAGTCTATTGGTCTTCATTTCTTGAACATATATGCCCCAAAAGTTACTATTTTATGTCTCTTTAGTTGTTGAAACGACACCCCAAAATTGAATCATTTTATCAACTCAGGGGAGATGAGATTATTTACATTTTATCTAACGAAAAAGTTTTAGTAGACAAATATGATAAAGTAATGAAATTGATAGATCTTCTCAGCAGTTGGACTAACCTTAATAATCACTTTTAAGCCAAAGCATCCTACAAATAAGTTACACAAAAGAAAAATGATATATTTGGATATATTCAAAAGGCATGAAGCATAAAAAGATGCTCAAACTTCGTCTTAGCTGGCAAGTAAGCACTCTTACTTTGAGAGTGCCTATATAGACACCTCAACTTAGTCTTAACTGAGAACTGCACACTCCAACTTAACCCTACTATATGTCCGCGGAAACCTGACGTTCATTTTTGAGTTGAAGTCTTCAATAGAGCACAATTAAGATGAGTTGAGTTAGCTTTAGATGTGCATACTCAAAGTTGGAGTTTTTATTTGATGGCTTTGGCCACGTTCGAGTGCATATTTATGTAAAATAACTATTTGTTAATGTTAACCGTCAATCTTTTATGGTTATTTGTTGTCTAGTTTTTCTCTGCTTGTACCAGAGTAGAGAGTCCTCCATTACGCATCACTAGATTGAGATGTCTCTTTCTTTATCATTATGTTTTTGACAATGAATATCAAATATATATTCTTTTATGCATTCTTAGACGTTCTCTAAATTTAATGATATTTCGGTTTCAGGTAAGTACTACTTGACTTCAAGGGTTTTTACTCATTTTTCCAAGTAAGGAGCTAAAACACCACTTATTTTACTTTTAATCTATGTATAGTCTATGGGCCAGAGGAAGAAAGATGAAATGGAAATGGATATAAATTCTTTTCAAGTACCAGACCACAATACACAAGTCAATAGCTTGTGAATATTGAAAATAAACAGATTTCGTTGTTCAAGAGACAAGTTGCGCTTTATAGGTTTTGTACTTGCCTCTACCCCTTTACTCCAGAAGGTATTTCTTTTGATAAATATAAGTGTTAGTGAAAGTAATTCCAAAAGATATTGAAGGAATTGATAAGGTTCTCTTGGGCATCTAAGAAATCAAAAATGATATATGAACCACGAACAATAGAATAAGCAAGGCGATCACCATAATGTTGAGATGGAAGGAACCTGTTTCTCACTTTTCATCATCAACTTCTAATGTAGAAACACCTTTATTTTTTACCATGTATGACATATCAGCATTGTATAACTATACCTTTGGTTCCTTATTTGTCTAGAAATTTTAATTTTGGTTCTTATGCTATTCTTCTTGCATCACTTGAAGGATTTTATGTCATTTATACAGAGAGATATAACTAATCATGCATTCTTTTTCTCAGGCAGAGAACCAGATTTCATAAACAAGTTATTACTGGTAAGGTCATGCTGTCTAGTTCTACTTTCTATTTATGACCCTAATAGCGGAGATACTACCATGTTTTTCTCCATGTGTTTACCTTTATGTGTTTCCACCCTTTAGCAAAAATCCTATTTCTGCTATTGGTTGAACCACATGAGGAACAACCTCGATAGTGGTGTTTATCCTCTAGCACTCTCATAGTTACTATGCCAGAAATTGGTTTGCCTGTCTCATGAACTCTAAGGAAGCTAGTGGAGTTAGCAACACATACTCTCCATGCAATGGTGCTGTTAGGGGTGCGTAAAGTATGATTGGTTTTGTCACGACCCAACCCCATGAGTCGTGACTAGTGCCCGAATTAGGTACCTAAACATAATCACAAAGCCGAATGGCAAACAAAGGACATATATTTTACAAAAATTTTGACATCTTTCCTTTGTTTGACAGACTATCTCAAAATAACCCTGCACATCAGAAGATACCAACAAAGGCCATACAGAGGCAAAACACACAACAATATATATATATATATATGCCGACAAGGCCGCCATGGCGGGTGAAGCCGCCCAACAAACACATCATACGAGTCAAATCAAACAGACTGGGCACAACCCACAGACATATATCCACAGACCTCTAAACAAACTGACAGAATCATAGGACAGGATAGGATCCCGCCGTACCCCTGAACAAATGTATGTAATGCAACGAATCAAGATATATATATATACCACAAATGGGCTTCGAAGTAGAGGAGCACTCCAAATAGCAGAAGGGGTGTCCTAGAGTGGTGGATCACCAAATTGTACTTTAGTACCTGCGGGCATGAAACATAGCCCCCAAATAAGGGAAGTCAATACAAAATACGTACTGAAATATGTAAAACAAAATGTACAAAATATAAATCTGAGCAATAATCAAAACAAAAGTATAGAAGGCAAATGCATACCCAAAAGTATTAAAATGTTTACTTTCAAAATTCAAATTATGCCTAGCGCACAGGAACTACGGTTGCTCATCCGTCAATGGCGCCATAACACAGCATAACACCAAAAAGTTGCAAATCTGTGAATTCCCATCACATATCACAAAATGGCATGATGCCAAACATAGCAGAAAGCCCAATCATAGAACTGTGGCCTCTTCAAGCAAAATAGAGAAATCTGAATTTCTGATCATCATACCTTACCAAGCTTTTGCTTCGACGCTTGAGAAAAAGAATGAGGTCGATCGCACTTTACAATAAATATTGCCTCATTCATGAGCATAAGGAAACCATATCATATTCATACTAATCAGAGACAAATCTAGGACAAGTTCTGCAGGTTCAACGGAAGCCATAACACACATACACAAGGGAAAAAGATGCATACATACAACAAAATCACAACACCAAATAAAAGCGAAACCCAGCCCTTGGGCGAAGCTCGGAACCGCATTACAGCATAACACCGGAGTATATCATAATGTGCACGATAATAAATCGGCCCGAGAACTGGCGAACGATATCATAGTAGGCACGAGCGGAGTAGTCAGTAATCATATGCATAAAGTCATTGTCATAAATCCAAAAAGATAAGTAAAATAGTCATATTTGAAATCGAAATAATAATTATTACATATTCTTTCAAAAGTAATCAAAATCGTAGAAAAGGGCGTCATGGGACCCATGGACGGTGGAGACCCGAACTGGCCCAACTTATGGAGAACATACTCATCCTAGATTATAAAAACTCCTACGCGGAATTTCAAAGCAATCCGAGCCTTTCTGCAAAAGTTACAGACGTTTGTAGTTTTACAATCATTAAAGAATAACTTCTTTCAAAACTAATCAAATTTCACATACCCTTTGCAACTTATGAATTCCAAAGACATAAGGATCAATGTTATGACATATTAACACAAGAATACTAAGAAATAAGTACGGATCATACACATGATCAGATTGCGAGAATAGAGTTTTTTCGAAGCTCGTATCATAGCCTATTTTAACTAAGACATGCCAAAAAAATGCTCTCCAAAATAATCCAAATGCAAGCCCAATTCCAACTTATACTTTGGACTGTCCAAGGTCTAGAAACAAATCATAAACATACCAAATGATTAACTAAAGACTTTTGGGTTAAATTTCAAATTTTGCCCCAATCCTATCAAAATTTGGGCAGCATTTCCCCAGGAAATAGGCCACCCCAAGAATTCAACTCGGCCCAAATCAATCAATAACAACAACACCAACAATCTAGCAACATCAATAATCAATTTGAAAGGCAATATATAATAGTAACTCTCTTTATCATCATTTAACAATATTCATAAATTCAGCTAACACACCAACATATACATATAAATGATTTCCAATCATTCATCACCCTATAGTGATCATAATATACTAACTAGGCATCAATTCATAGTTCCAACACAACATAACACATCACAACACCTACCGACTTCACATGGCCCGACCATCATCACACACAACTCACTTCCAACATTTCATATTTCATAATTTTCCTTCATTTTAACATACTACAAAATGCTTACAACCTTTACAACACATAAAACAAGATCAAATCTTACCTTACCACTTTAACTCCATAAATGGGCTAGGGTTTCCGAAAGTGAAAAAATAGATGATTATTTGCTCCAACAACACTTCCACGCTACTTAGGGGCCTCAATATAGGGGTTTACATCAACAAATAATTTTTCAATTCTTACCTTTCTTGGCTTTTCTCTTATTTTTCTAAGTATTGGATGAAATGTAAAAATGAGGGGATCATCTTATATATATAGAGCAAGAATTGATTAGGTGTCCATGGCCCACCCATGTGTTATTCTAATTAAATACTAACACAAACTTATGTCGGCCTCGCTTAATTAACTTATGATCTCCAACTTTTAATAATTCCACTTTTGGTCTCAAACTTTTCCTAATCGTTCTAATGAAGGACATACGGGTTCTAACATCCTCCCCTCTTAGAACATTCGTCCTCGAATGTTAGACAAGCCTTATGAGTCATGGAAACAATTTATGGGGAGTTTTCTTTTTAGCTATCACAACAATGCATTCAATGATCAATAGCTCATTTATTATGCAACAAAGAAAAGCAAAGAATTGAATCACCTGTAGGTACCGAAAACAAGTGAGGATACTTCTTCTTTCTCTGCTCTTCGGCTCTCCAGGTCATTTCCTCTTGGTTATTGTTTCGCCATAACACTTAACAGAAGCCATATCTTTTTTTTTTTGTAAATTCCTTACCTGACGATCCATTTTCTCTCGATTATTGTTTCGCCACAACACTTTAATAAAAGCAACATCTTTTGTTTTTGTAACTTTCTTACCTAACGATCCAATATGGCTACGGGCTGCTCTTCATAAGATAGTTCTTCTGTGACCTGGATATCATCCACAGGAAAGATCCTAGAAAGGTCACCAGTAGCTTACGAAGTATAGAAACATGGAATACCGGGTGTACCGCTTCCAAATCAGCTGGCAGATCTAATTCATAGGCAACTTTGCTTATTCTATGGACAATCTGATATAGCCCAATATATCTCGGCAACCTTGACTATTCTACGGATAATCTGATATAGCCCAATATATCTAAGAGTGAGCTTTCCTTTCTTACCGAATCCCATAACACCTTTTGTAGGTGATACTTTAAGGAATACCCAATCACCAATCTGAAACTTTAAATATCGATGGCGATTATCTGCATAAGATTTCTGCTGACTCCGAGCCGCTAACAATCGCTCCCGAATGAGTTTCACCTTATCCACCGCGTATAGTAGTTAATCAAGAGGTAGGGCTTATCTTGGAATTTTATCAGATAGTTTTCCTCATCTATAGGCTTTGTAAACTATGTAAAGTAAAGTGTGGTCAAGTCTTATATTTAAGACATCGTGGCTCCAACGACCTAGTCATATGTATTTCCTTTTGGCTTGTTATTACTATCTACTTTTCTAAAGGCATGTTTAGTATCAGAACACCTTCTAATGTTTATATATAGTAAATGATTACAGGTTGGTTCTCCTAAGCCTTTTTGGCAATGGGTGCTAGTCCACCTTAATGAGATTTTTGGGCTTGATATGCTTGGATGTATACTCTGTCAAACCTACAAGTATCCCCCCTACGAAGTGAACAGTGGCAGGATAGAACTTCCACCTAAAAGAAAAACCCTACCTAAATCTTATCTAATTCTTTCCTCACAACAACTCTTACTCAACTGGGCTCAAAGTAGACAAAGTAATTAGAGTCACTCAAGAAATCCAAAACACACCAAAACTACCTAGCTGAACAAATATAGGAACACAGATGAATTCGCAACAACCCTATCATCTGAGATACTTTCTCTAGACTGTAAATCAAGCACCTCCGCCCATTAGGAGAAACTTACCAATCCTTAGGTATTATGGACTCCTCCTATACTACTAAACCCCTCATATACCAGACTTCACAACATAAGCTTCAAGAGAAATACCTAGATTATCTAATTAACAAAGAACAACAACTTCTGAAAATGAAAGGTCTTACCTAGGGCAAAACCCCAAAGCCACGCTTACTTCCCAAAAATCAATTACTCAGGTTGAAATAACACTTCCTGACTAATTACTGTGCTCCCGAAAATAATCACCCTACTAATTACTAGGTTGCACCAAGCCCAACTTAAGTGACCTCTAGTCACCCAGAGACATCGAGGAAACTGGTATCATAGTCCTACAAGCCACTCTTCCACTAGAGACCAAGCCCAACTACCTAAATCCAAGATCTACTAGACTAGTAGGAGACAAGTAAAGCTAACTAATTTCTTGGGGATGGACCCAACAACATCAAATCCACTCAACACACTATGCAGTTACCAAGCATAACAAAACAAAAAATTTCAAGCTAGAATACTACTTTATAAGGCTAAACCATTTACTGCAATTAAGAGAACCAAGTCAAGAAGCAATAATGATCTCTATCATATGATTAATAATGGCCCGAACAATAGCAAGTCTAATCCACTAACACCGTATCTATAGAGCACTCCAAACAAAGCTTCCATGGGGCACTCACAAGCTTTAAAACTCTATAAATACTTTGACCTCATCCTATATTTAAATCTACTAAAATACTCAATTCTACAACCAACTCTAACTATGATGCCTGAAACAACTACGTGACACTGCCACTCTGACTATAACTCACTATCCTCAACCTTGAGAGCTGTCATGTCACACCTAAAGTCCCTTTAAGGCGGACTGGCACCCGTTGCTGATAATGCTCAGGAGAACCAACCTGTATCCATGTGCTTTATATAAATATTATAAATGATTTCTACATTCAACATGCCTTTAAGAAAGTAAATAGTAATAACAAGCCAAAAGGAAATACATATGACTAGGCCATTGGGGCCACATTGTCTAAAGTATGAGACATGACCACACTATGATTTATATAGTCTACAAAGACTCTAGATAAGGAAAAGTATCTGATAAGGATCGAGACAGGCCCTCTCCTCGGCTAACTATACAACAAAAAATATAAGCCCTAGACACGCAAAGCTCCGAAACAACCTAGATATAAGTAACTGTAGCTAGATATCCTGTACTCCTACTAAGTAGATCTACTAGCACTAGTACCTACAGCATGAAATGCAAGACCCCCGTATGAGACGTCAGTACGAGATGATGTACTGAATATATAAGGAAAAGAATACTGTATAGGAAGTAACAACTGAAATGAAACTATGCACTGGTGTAGGATAAGAGACCACCTTTAGTTATACTGTGGGATCATGTACTTTATGTTCTTTTTATTACTTTACCTTTACTGTATAATCTGTGCATAACATGTAATAGAAATGACCAACTGATCAGTGATAAATATATATCAGGATCGGCCCTAGATAGGCTTTTTCTTTAATCTTTTGGGCTACCCTTCGTGATAGGATTGACCCTGGCTAGGTGATTTTTCCACCTCTCGGGTTACCGTCCATCAATAAGCAATATATTTTACCTTTCAATTACCTTTGAGATGATTCTTTTGGTAGTCACAATATTGGAACTATAGGGGTATATATTTAGCATGTGATATGTAGATAATCATACAAGACAATATGATAATGAAAAGAGTATGTTACACAAATAATGAAATGCCTATGAGATGAAACAACTTATGAACTTGATTTAGCAACAAGAACCAATGTAACTTGGTATCCACGTATGTATATAGATTTGAAGGTGACTACGTATAGGAGCATATGAATATGTGAAAGAGTGGAGACATGATTAAAAGTTGTGTCAGAGTTGGTAAGTACCTTTATGTGCCAAGGAAGAATCTAGATTTCATGCCAAGTAATATGAAATCAAGTAGCCGTATATACCTCGCTGTAAGACCTTGCTAGTACCTTGATATAACCTTTCCTTCCTCCAAATATTTATCTACAATATAGTAGGTGGTAGAACCAGTATTAGCAGCTAATAGATACATCTTTGCAGCCCAATCTCATAGAAAACAACACACGGGCAGCAAACGGATAATTATAAACCAGAACGTATTCTTTCAACCTATCCGCCCCTAATCATATTTTCTAATGTACATTCTCATATACATATCATATGCAACCTATTTTAGTGCCATAATAGTCTTACAATAGCCCACAATGCATAACACATAATAATTCTGCACAACATACAAATGGGCGGCATAACGTTATATCCCTTCACTACATTTTGACATCAACAATTCCAAACCTGTTTCAACTTTACCCAAATTGTCCTCAACACATCTATACAAAAAAATAGCCTTAAAATAGTCTCAGAATAGTACTAAAGTAGTCATGAAGGATGTGAGGCAATAGCCTTCCATCCATCAACCCACAAGTTCCAATCAAAATCACACCAGAGTAGTACCAAAGTAGTCATGAAGGATGTGAGGCAATAGCCTTCCATCCATCAGCCCACAAGTTCCAATCAAAATCACACCTAAGATAGCACAATAAAACTCATTTTTAAATGAAACAAAATCAGGGTAGCAACCTTAGGTTAATATCTATAACTTAAACCATGTCAACAACATCAACATCTCTTCATAATACAGCCCACAAACCATAGAGTAGTCACTAAAAAAAAGGCAAGTGTGCAGCAACTTTCTAAACACATGTTGTCCACTCTTTGTTCACAAGCATAACTGGCATATATTTCTTGTTTGACATGGGATAAGTATAACAAATACATGGATATTTCCACTTACCTTACCTTTTAAGGTTCAGGTTTCCTTCAAGAACCCTAGAGAGTTGTATTGGCTGCCTTGTGAAATGAAGTAAAGAGAGAAAAAGAGTCTTTAGGAAAGCTGAAAATTGTTCCAAACTGAAATAAGATAAGGGGCTATTTTTGAGCCCTTTTAAAGAGTCACTTTGGCCTACTATCTCTTGAGCTTTTGACCACATATTAGTATATATATTATTAAGATAGTGATACAGCAGCTTGGTCCTCACACTTTGGTCTAAATGGGTCTCAAAGTTGATGGGCCTTGGCTGCCTATTTTCCTAACTCCTCCTCACTTAGTTTGGGCCAAATTAGTCAAGTAGGTTGTGATGTACTTGAGCCCTTTTATTATTCATCTTGCGCTATAAGTATTGTCTATTTATGATGGTAAAATGCAAGCTAAAGTTACACCCTTAACACAGACTTTATTCATAATCAGACTTGGACAAATTCGATGTTGGGCCTCATCTCCATTTAGCTAGCAAATTTAATCTAAGAAAGTAGGTGACTCACCTACTAGCTTCCTAAGTACTACAAGCACCTCACTTCTCTCATTCCATTTAAGGTCATGATCTCCTCAATTTGACTTAAAATTTATTTACACTCAATCCTTTTCCGCGTTAGACAAACATATCTCCCTCTAACATGAGATTCAAGCACTTTTAAGAATTGGTGATAATTTGAAAAGCCATATCATATTTCATATACATAGAACTACATATATAATGTGTGGGGTGTTACATAATTGCCCCCTTAGGAATATTTCTCCTTGAATGTTAGTATAATTAGATAGTTCAACCATATCCAACATAGTAAATGTTCAAATACACATACCTATTAACGCCCCCAATTCTACATGTTATACTTCCTCCTTAGCTTCAAATAAGTGATGGTATCTTTATTTCATCGCGTCCTCAGCCTCCTATGTTATCTCTTCTACTTGCTGGTTCCTCCAAAGTACTTTTATTGAAGCTATTTCTTTATTCCTTAGCTTCTTAACGATCTAGAATAGCAACAGGTACCTCTTCATAGGTGAGATCTTTTGTAACCTGCATATCCTCAATAGGAGTGATACAGGATGGGGGAATAGTAATAGGTACCTCTTCATAGGTGAGATCTTTTGTAACCTGCATATCCTCAATAGGAGTGATACAGGATGGGTCACCTATGTATTTTTGAAGCATTAAGACATTAAAAACTAGATGAACCATTGAAAGCTCTTGGGGTAACTCTAGTTCATATGCAACCTGCCCGAACCTCTTAATAATCTGATATGGCCCCATGTAACGTGGGCTTAGTTTTCCTTTCTTACCAAACCTCATAACCCCTTTCGTTGGAGATACTTTTAAGAATACCCAATCCCCTACTGCAAACTCTAGTCTTCTCCTTCTAGCATCTGCATATGATTTGTGATGACTTTGGGCTATTTCAATTTGCTGCTGTATTACCTTAACTTTTTCCATGGCTTGTTGTACTAGATCTGGCCCAAGCAAGGTGGTTTCACCCCCTTCAAACCATTCAATTGGTGACCTACATTTCCTTCCATACGAGACTTCATAAGGTGCCATATTGATACTTAAGTGGTAGCTATTATTATAGGCAAATTCAATAAGTGGGAAGTGGTCCACCCAACTACCTTTAAAGTCTAATACATAACCTTGAAACATATCTTCAAGTGTCTGAATGGTGCGTTCTGCTTGACCGTCTGTTTGAGGGTGGAAAGCTGTACTCAAATTCACTTGTGTCCCTAAACTCCTTGGAAGGACATCCAGAACTTTGCAGTGAATTGAGCTCCTCTACAAAATCCATATTGATCATATCCCACTTCCATGTTGGAAGCTTTATATATTACATATAACCTCCCAGCTTTCAGTTTTCTACTTTCACTTGTTGGTAGTTTGGACATTAAGCCACAATTTCTACAAGGTCCCTTTTCATGCCTCCCAACCAACATTCCATTCAGGACATGGTACATCTTAGTTGATCCTGAATGGATGGAATATCTGGAATGATGGGCTTCTTCCATTATCATTTTTCTTAATCCATTAATATCAGGCACACATAATCTATTTTTGCAATACAGTACTCTATTTTTTGTAAAGTCAAAGCCCTTTATCGTACCCTAACTCACCTTGTCTTTTAGTCATCGTAAAATAGGATCCTCAAACTATTTTTCTCTGATCTCCATTACCAATGAAGATGTTGTTGTATTATGTACAATAATCCCTTCCTTTGGTGTTTCAAGAAGGTGAACTCCAAAACTAGCTAGTTGTCGTAGATCCTTAGCCACTCCTTGACTTACCACAACTTGATCACCCACACTCATGATTGCCTTATGACTCAGAGCATCGGCTACCACATATGCCTTCCCCAGGTGGTAAAGTATATCAACGTCGTAATCTTTTATTAGCTGTAGCCATCTCTGTGTCTTAAATTTAGGATTTTCTGTTTAAAAATATACTGCAAACTCTTATAGTCAGTATATATGTAAAAATGAACCCCATACAAATAGTGGCTCCATATTTTCAGAGCGAACATAATCGCTGCTAGCTCAAGATCATGTGTTGGATAGTTTTTCCCATGTGGCTATAGCTTTCTAGATGCATAAGCAATTACCCTACTATGTTGTGCCAGTACACACCCTAAGCAAACTCCTGAAGCATCGCAATACACTTCATACCCCTCGGTGCCTTCTGGGAGTACTAGCACGGGTGTAGAAGTTAGCTTCTTTTTTAGCTCCTGGAAGCTCCTTTCATATGAATCATTCCATTGGAACTTGGTTGCCCTATATATTAACTTTGTTAGAGGTGCAGAAATAGAAGAAAAACCTTCAATGAATCTTATGTAATAACCTGCCAACCGTAGGAAGCTCC